>JAGJTL010000032.1:3678302-3701521 GCA_022063505.1 Calosoma granatense
GGGTATATATTTGTCAAAAATTACACATTTAATTGTAATAAATTAAATTTATGTTTGACACACAAATAAATTCGATTAACCAAATATTAATTTTGCATAACAAAAATATCATTTTCAATATTAAAACATAAACAGATGCAATATCAGCATAACAATATTATTGATTTTTAGTAGGGTCTAAATTTGTATCAATCTTTTTGAAACTTCTTCGCAACAGTCCACCTAGTGGCATTTTGTTGTACTGTTTTTATATTAGCGAAGTCGCAAACCGGTTTTCGCGCATCCTCTTCTCACGGCCAAGCCGGGGAAGTTCAGTTTCTCACCGACAGATAGCAGCATCGTATAATGTTACTAATAATTTGAAATTGAAATAATCTTAATAATTTATCACTGATGTAGATATGCATTTATTACATTACATACATAATTTATTGATAATGTAATTCATTTATAATTGTACTTCGTTTATTTAGTAATATTTATTGTATCCATATGCGATATAATATATGAAATATTACTTGTGTGTCTATTTATTATATATTAGTGAAACATTCACACCAATATAATACAAAATATTGAAACTTTTTGAATAACATAACAAAAATAAATTTAATAATATTTTTTACAAAAAGAATCTACATGCAATTTCAATAAAGGATAAAGGGATAGAATATATTTCCCTTACTGTAATAAATCCAGGTACATTTCTGGAGATTTAAATTTTCTAGAGCGTCTGTTTTCGATTAAGGTTTCAATACCTGCTCGGGTTTGTACTATGACCAAGCAACATATACACAGGCAGGTAGTGTAAGTGGACTTTGAATATCGAACGATTTCGGTGCATATGCGCGCGCTGCGTGTCGGCTCCGGTTTTGTGACGCAAACTCCGGGAATGTGACGCACATGATCCTGGCGTACGGCAAACACATCACTTTGATACGCGGACCGTGCACTTACCCAGGGTTACCAACTTTGTAGGTTCAAAACTTCCCCACCGATGTGCGCTTTGTTGTTCGCTGTTGCGGCGACACTTCAAATATTAATTCGCACAGCATTCAGCCTCTTAGGATCACGCTACCTCAATCACTCTGTCCCCCTATCGTTACACACTGCTACTTAACACTCTGTCTCTATTTTCTAACTATTCAGGTTCCTTTCTTTCAAATACACTTTATGTATAGAGGGTTCATAAAAATATAAATAGCAGAAGGAAGGTTACGTCTCAACACTTCTTTTTGCAACGGTTACTGGCTAACCACTACAATTCGCTTCTATACATATTTACAAAAGTTACTAGTGTATCATGTGAATACTAACTTATTACAAATATATCAGGTAACAGATGATCAAATTTTGAAAGGTAATCTTTTCTTAAAATGTCATCTGACATGTTATTTGGTTTTTTTTAATCTCAAATCTGTACATGTACAAAGGAGTACATTGTCTGTCATTTCCGTTTTAAGAGACAAATATAAAAATAATTCATTTTAAATAAAAATAAAATAGAAATGTCAGTTTCGAAATACAAATATACAATTTTGTCTGTGTATACATGAAATATTGGGAAATATATCAGTAATTTCAAAAGTGTAACGATCGTTATTCTTCATCAACTTTACTCGCTGTATATAATTTCCAAAAAAGCATGTTACAAAATTCCACTCACGTTATGGAATATATACAGGGTGATTCAACTAATACCGTACAGGCCATATTACTTTTCTCTCCTAAAATATATATTTTTTATCTGTAAAATATGGTTTGCGCGGAAACTACCACATATTAACGACCTACAATGTTTGTTTTACATTTATAAAACTGCAGATATGGATATACATATGTATTTCAAACCTGCAGTGTTAGTACAGACGCAGATAAAGATATGAAAAACTGAGTAAGAAAGTAATTAAACTAAACTAAACCATTGTTATTAATAATAATGACGAACACTGTTTATATATAATCTATTCCGTATGCTTTAGTTATTAAACTAAGTAGTTATAATAGATGTTCGTCATATTAATTAAAAAGCTATCAGGTATTTGTTATTCATTGTATAATAGTACGAATAGCTGATAGTGTGTCGCAGTATTAAAGCGGCAACTGTAAATTACAAACAATTTATATTTTAATTATCGTAATTACACGTTATTATCGGACTGGTATTTGAGGCTGGTAATCTGCAATCCATGCCGAGACAATGTTCCCTTGTATGCATTATCAAACATTATTGACTGACCTCGTATGGTATGTGTATGTGTATGCATGTATGTATGTGTGTGTCTATGTTAATGCGTTAGAGAGTACTGTCATACATGTGCATATACGTATATTATGTACATATACGCATGTAACACATGTGCTCTCCTGTATGTGGACATTAATGTGTTACAGGAATAAGCGCGCCCTGTGTGGTTTACAGACAACCTGCACACTGAAACGAATTTTATGTTTGTCATTTTAATGTTATACAGTATTACCCGTGGTCATCCAGATTTGAATATGCAACCATTTGGTTGGTTTTATTAACAACAGGATACATAACACGTGCCGGAACTCACAGTGTATTTTTGTTTTATAGAGGTTCTAAATTTTGATTGTTGAACCATTGACGCCAACAGATGGCATTGATGTTGTATCCACGTTGTGTATATTGAAATCGATGCGCAGTTACCCAGGTGTTACACTGTAACTGAAACCGTTTTACTCACTAGTAAGTTTTCATTTGTATCTGTATAATGCTATTAATGTAATGAAACAATCTTCAATGACCAATGTTAATAATATATAATTATATACATTTAGATTTGTATTCCTTCCTTCTTTTCTTTACGGTTGGACTCCAACATTATATTTAGAATCGTTATGCAAGAATCACTTCAACCCATTCCATATTTCACGGTTAAAATGAATTAAGATTTGAATCATGTTAATGCCAAACTTAATTTTAGTTTTCTGCATGAAAATTAACCTTGCCCTTGAAAATAATTGCTCATTAATGTTTATTCTCGAGTTGTATTTCATAATAAAAGTCAATCAAAGCAAAACTTAAAAATAGAATGCCTTCAAATTCGATTAATATTGTTGATTTGAATCATGAAATTCTGAGTGCTTTCTGCTCTTAAAAGAAAGCATTACTTACCGGAAATTACTTTAGTTATGATCAGAGTATGTTCCGTTCCTAAGCGTATATCAAAATTCATATCTACTCGAACTTTTGTCTTTTGTGAAAAGAATAATTCAAAGTTGGATTATAAGATGAATAAAGCAAAGTGATGCTTCATTTATTTTTATTTTGCTATAAATATTTCATATAATGTATATATAAGGGCAAGGAATCAATATTGTTATATAATGTATTGGTATTCTACAGCACGTGTACTCTTCTCAATAAAACTGTCTTAAAAATAATGGCTGACACTGCAAGTGTCATCTGTTTGTTTCGTTTTTCCAGTAAATATAGCAGAACAGAAAGACGTAAAATGTTTATTTATAACAACTATGTTTCAAATTATTGTATGTTTATAAACCGAGAAACAGCCGCGCTTTTATAACATTTGCCTTGTAGATAATAATAGTAAAGTAAAATAACAAAAAAGAGTGTCTGTAAATTGAAGTTATGCGCTTGACGAGAAAGTATCCCACGCACTTTATAAATATTCCTTGAGGAAGTGTGAACTGTATGCAATCAGAAATAACTCTACTCCCATGCAGTAAAACAAATGTGAACATATTTTATTGATATTATTTGTATACAAAATATAATCTAAATTCTATTTTCATATAATTTCTTACTTTTTTGTAATTCCTGTGCTGAATCTTATAAAACTATATAACGTTTTTCACATCGTATTTCTTTACTGCATACTATCTTATCGCGATTGATGATACTGAAATGAGAGATAAACTTATGTTCCGGTGATAAAAAGACGAGCGGGCTTAATTGCTTCTTGGTTCTTATTGTCTGCTTTTAACAGAAGAACGCATCGCACTAGGACTAGGACTTGAATCCTGCTGCTGTTACAAGGCTATTCAGTGCTGCTGCTGCTGCTGCTGCTACTTCTGCTGTTGAAGTGATGTCATTGTTGTTCTCACTGAAAACCAATTCTTTTAACTGATGCTTTCTTTCAGAGAGTATACTGATAAAATTTTTCATATGAAAATGGAATTGCATTGTTTAATTCTAAAGAGTTTCAGTTCATTTACTGCGACAAAGGAACACATTTTATTTATTGTTTTAAATCTAAAGTTCTACTTTACGTAATAAATTAGGTTGGTAATGACAGGTTGTACATTTACGTAGCCGAACTAGTAATTTCCTGTATCGGAATTGACGTAAAGTGTGAAAGTTCCGAAGAGACAGCATTTAGTTAATGTGTTACCAAGGTCACCAAACTTGTTAAAATCAGAGAATTTTGGTTTGAACTCACCACCTTAGAAAACAAGGTTTATATCATCACACCAACCCTTCATAATTAATTGTATGCTATTTTTCATTTAAAATTGCAATAAAAGTGAAAATATCCGTGATGAGAAAACAACATACTGCATGGACGTTTGACGTAAAATGTGTGTTCAGCAACACGTAAATGACATTTACAAAATGATTGAGTATTTAATTACTGGTCATTGATCATTATGTTTATGTTTTAACAAACAACTAACGTCACCATCTGCATACATGAATTAATTTATATTCTACTATACTGTCTAGTCCGTTATTATATACTGATAAAAATTGTAACTGAATTACTGTTGGGTTACAATAACCTTGGATGTACATCTTGAGGCAATTATTTCACACGTATAAGCTGAATTATATTAACGTAGCTAAAACAGTCTGATGCACACGCGAGTTCATTGGCATGTTCTATTTCTAATTATAAGTACACCACAGTGTACTACCTCTGTATGTGCTGTGTTTTTATTGAAACTAATTTAATGAGTATTTAATTATGGTTTTCGTCTATCCGACATCAACATTCCTGTTGTTTAATACGTCATGTTACTCGTCACAGTACAGTTCTTTATCGTGAACATGTGGCTACTGGTGCTTACTGATGGTATGGTCAGGAACTAAACATGTTCTAGCTCATGCGTTCGTCATTTACTCAACATTATTCGTGATATTAATGATTACTGAATGTAACGATTCAGTTTCTTACTCTTGAAATACCCACGTTAATTAATGTGCTTACTCACATTGAAATCTACATATGAATACATTAGAATACACGGTATGTACTGGCACATATAATTTCATTGTTAGACTGTTACATGATCTAAATTATATTCAGAGCAAGAACATTGTAATTTAGAATACAGGTATACGAAAAACATGAAATACCGGAATTAGACACGGGAAATTGCGTTTCCTGGAATGAGTTTGGAAAATGGTTTCGTTCCGTTAAACAGTGAACGTTATTAGACCTGCAATTAATGTTTCAACCGTATTGCCTGGATTTTTTTTCATGATACACAACGTACTTTAAAATGCATTTGCTTTTTAACTTCACCGTTGTTCCGACATTAAAGCGATAGATTGGTGTACGTTTTTTTTGTACATGGTAAAAATACTCGTAGTGACAGTTAGTTTTCAGATCCTTGAACTTTAATTTTTTGTTATCTGCCTGAGTTTGTAAATAAAATAGTAATGTGTCTAGTTCACGGTACATTATTGAAATTGCTATACGAGTACAAAGACGTAGTATGTAATTCCGAATGATATTTAATTAAATTTATGCACAAATGAGGGAGTAGACATGTTAGACAGCGAATTGTGCCAGCTCATTAATTAGGATGAATGTCATCTATACATACGGTTACATGTAAAATCAGAACGATAAACGTCATAGTCATATGTAACTAAACCGAGCCATATCTATATGTCTGGTTGTATCAACAGTATACTGTGCTATGTATACTAGTATATCATGCATTGTTTGCACATATCTATGCATATGTGTATGTGTATGTATGTGCCAATGTATGGGTAATCATCACGTGATATGTAGAGATTGGCAAATGTGATATTAGATGTATCCATGCACGAAATGATTCACAACGCGGATATATTGACACATTCATGTATTTAATCCTTCTGTTGTTCTCTAAACAATTACACTACGCACTAGTGTGTACAAGTTTTAATGATCAATGTATGCATTTAAACACTGGAAAACAATTTTTTTTCAAATCACTACAAGCAATTTATACAAATAAATAATGCGTTTGTTTGCTGTGTAAAGTACTATTTTTACGTAACTTATCAAAGTACAAATATGATTAGTTTTTTAAAATAATCCTATACATAGTTATGTTTATTTATAAATCGTTATTCAGTCATACTAATCTATTTATGTAATAAAAGAAATTACTACAAGCCGAACGCAATTTTTAATGAAATGTGTAGCGTTAAGCAATATTTTTTTATCTACTTTTAAAAATGAAATACAAGTTTAATAAACTGGGATTATTTTTTCGGGATGAATGAAAATGATAGTCCTGAAGGGTGTTTTCCTGGATGTCTGGAGTCCTGAGACAAGAAATGCTATTTTCTCTTACACGAGCGGGTGGATAATACACTAAAAACTCAGTCAGGCGCTCGATATTGCATTTGGCGACGCTGTTAATCTGCTTAAGACGATAGGTTTTCTTACGGCGCCCTTGACCTGTTGTTACTTCACACTAGTCGCCTTTATATACAGAGTACATATATACCTATATACTGTATCGTACGTACCATGTGTGTGTGTGTCTATGTGTCCATCACATCAATTCCTATTTAATTATATCCGAACGCAATATCCTTTTAACGCTAGCCAGATACAGGAACTAAAGTCCGTGCCACTTCTGTAAAGATAACGACAAAATAAAGATGGAAATGGATTTGACCTGAAATGGTTTCCTGAATAATTCCCGGTCCCGAATATTTGCTAAATATTACATGAACTAGATACTCATGTTTATTTAAAATTTGCTCATAGATCAACGAATGAATGACAAGTAGTTTGTATTTTTCACATTATAAAGCCGATATATACAAGAATACTTTACATTCAAACATGCACGTAACAAAATGGAATATAACATTACACAATATATTCTTATTGTTTTTGTGTTTCTTCTATATTTCAACTTGTCTTAAACATTTATATTTTTCTGATCCATTTATTCCGCTGTCATATCAATTCGATTTGACGGAGACAAGTGTATTTAACCTGTTAACAAAAACAAACCATGGTTGTATTTTGGAATTAAATTCCAGAATCAAATTTCAATAATCTCTAAAGAGATTTCCAAGTTTTCTTGCTACGTAATACGAGACCATGAAATTACAAATCTCTGAAATCCTTTGTGGTTTCGTGGTCCAAAATTACAATATAACCTTTCATTTTATAACTTAGTATTATATTTTTTCTCGTTCATTTTGTTTTGTGACAAGTACATGTACTGTTTATTTGTAATATATTTTTCATTATTGTAATTTTAATCAAGATATATTAAAAAAATGTTTCGTCTTTTGGAATCATGAAATAAATATAAAGAAATTGTTGACAGGTATTTTTATTATTTTTAATCTTTCATCTACTTGGAAACTTATATAGCTTCAAAGGAAACCTTATGCCGTTTAATAATCTGTCATATTAGAAGTGCAGGCTCAATATAAAGTCAGAAATATTAGATCCTATATAGTTTTTCAAACATATTTTATATAAAAAAAACGGTTATACATGTAGAGTACGAATTAAATTAACATGTGAAACGTTTTCAACAGAAATAAAATACGTTATGTGACATATTAGAATACGAAATTGATACAAAAATATTTGAATTATGACTGTTTATTGTTATCTTTCATTATAATATCTTTATTATTTATTATGTTGCATATTATTATAAATTGTAGTCTGTTATGTAATAATTCTGTTTGTATATTACAATATATGTGCACATTTTCATCCTTGGATAGCTGCTGTAGTAGCATTCGATAAAAGTAAGTAGATTCATGACGCTATACATTTAGGCTCCAGCTTAGTAGGCAGCGAGCCGCCAGGCAAAATGATTGACGTCCGACACTAGGAAATAAATGCCATAATCTAAAAACACCATGCCCAGGCAATACAAACTGAAGCCGATGCCTCCCTCCCCCATGTCATAATGAGATCATCCGTCACGTCTGCTGCTCTTGCTCTTCTCCATGGCTGTATACGATTCTGGACACAAGCGGCCCCACTGGGACGCTCGACACGACTGTTTACTTCAGCACCACACTATACTATAAATATACAGAAGTGACATATTGCACTTCCGTATCCAGATGCACCAAAAATATATTTTACTTTTAAATTATAATTTTAATATCATTTTTATTTCTATGTAACATAGCGTAACAGAAATTTTTAAATGAAAAACAAAAAATCTATCGCAGTATCTCCAGAGAAATAACTTCTATCGAATGACAGTCTGACAGCAAAAATAAACTTGTTGATCTGTCTGGAACTTCCTGTGATTAAAAGTAACAGATAATATGACAGACTCTAGTTTTTCTCTTAATTATCACACTAATGACAGTAATTAATTATTTACATGTAAGAACTGACCATTTAATTAAATAGGAAAATAGAGTTGTCTGTGGCGTTAATCTGATCAGAATTGCACCTAATCTTCGTTAACTTCGGCCGTGTATATTGCACCGTCAAAGTTTCTGCTTGTGGTCCGGGAGTTTCGTGAATTCGGCCAATCTTCTTCCGGAGTCCGGGCACTTCTTCGAGTTCGTTCGGTCCGATTCGGTGTTGGCTGTTCCCCCCGTCCGCACGTCACCCGCACCGCTTCGACGCCACTGTCGCCGCGTGCAGGCACCGCACACACGGCTGTGGCCGCATTTGCTCCAAACGTCAGTACAATGGTGAACGCGCGTGGCGTTATCTGTTCCCAACTGACGGTCGCCAAGCACCTCTACTGTGTGCGTGAGTGTCAATGTGAGTGAGTGCGGCAGCTCCGAAGTCCTCGGGAACTCGATACACACCATCCCAATCTGTACTGAACCCTGGCCAGTGGATGCCGCCTTGTTACATGTGTGATATCTGCTACTGCTCACTTCTCATTCTTGTACAACCAACATTTCCACAACTCATTTCTCAATCTCATTTTTCTCCAAATATATTTGCATAAAGATCGCGCGCTTTTATATTAGTTAGTATCATTATGTTTTTAGTGTTAGTGACCAGGCTTAATTGTTTGGAAATACCTACATAAATGGCAAATTTATAACATTACTAATTATACATTTGCTTTGTCATGCCTAGTGTGTGTTTATCGTAATGCTACAAGTACATATTACAATTTTTATTGCACTCGCAATCAACGTAGAGTAAGTTTACATGATTTAATACTTATTTTTTGTTATGCTGAAAACAAGAAACATTTTATCAAAAAAATTAGTAAATCTTATTTAGTTTCGTTTTAGCATGCATCTATATGATTTTGTTTGTAATAAATTAAATTATCATAAATGGTTAAAATCGTGTCAAATAGAAAATTTATGGAATATTATATATTACTAGTTGCATGTTCTAGAATGTAAAATAATAAATTGGAAATAAGCATTCAGTTTTAGTATGCAAATAATATTCGTCATATATATTTTCAAAGTTATTTATGAGGCTGCTATTTAAATTATTTAAAACCGATATAGTGTAATCGGTGTATATGTATAATCAAACCGCCAAAACTGTTTCATATCACTGTGAAACGGAAATGATATCCAAAGTATACCGTGGTCTCTCTTGCTTTGTAAAACCATGCCTATATGTTAAATTCACGTTAAAAGCCTTCCTACATAAAGAAGCATCTGTTCCTAAAAAAATTTTTGACACCGGCATATTTTAAATTTCTGAACGACTTTTTTTATTTACCTGCAACAGTAAAAAATAGACGGTCCGTTGTAAATATTTTTAATATTATAAGGTTCTATTTTATATATACGTATAGCTATCATACAAATATTTTAATTATTTTTTAAAAGAAAAACTCTATTCTTTCTAATTTAGTTGTTATCTTGCGCCTCATTAATATTTATTCCTCACATGTTCTGCTGAATTATATTTTAATTAAATCAGCAAATTAGTATACATATGCCTAATTAGCGTAGCAAAATATGATGTTACGCCTGTATATGTACGTTGGAACAAATTAACATTGAATTTGAAGCGGAATTTTTAATTGAATTTTTTTTTGCAGTGTAATACGAATAATCATATATTCCGAGGGTTACAGGTATGGTTTAATTGATATCGGTCCAAAAATATATATAAAAAAGATAAATTATAATATTAATTCACAAGTTTAGTGGATCATTAATATAAAACTTTTGGCTTGTTTGTTTTTGTTACTAAAAAGCATCGACACGATTAGTGGAAGGAAAAGAATGAATAAATAATGAAGTGTCATCATAAATTTTTCAAAAAGACTCTTCAGGGAATCATTTAAAAAATGTTGATCACTTAACGCAGAGAAATATATTACTGCGAAATCGAAGCGCAAAAACTTTGAGCCAGCGATGACTTATTACCAATTGTTTTCAAACAAATTGTCAATCAGTTTAATTGTCGTACAGCTGTTAAATAGATAAAGTATTACAAGTAGAAATTGTGATCAATAGTATTGTCGTGTACTAAATAATATTAGTATTTTACATTATAAATATAGGTATTAGGAGTATATGAATTTGTAACAATTTATTTAAAAGGTCAAAGTTAAGCACTATCAGCTTCGCTTCATATCTATTCCCATTTTCAAGATGGCGGTTGATCTTTAATATCCATATAACACGCGATCTGACTTTTATAATAAATGATCGATCTAGAGCAGAATATTATTTTCTATTGTCCTGATCCGATAGAACAGTATCTACATGTACAATTTTGAAAGGGGAAGTTTTTGTTGGATTGTGTGGTTAATCTCTTGACTTTGTAATTTGCATGAGTGTTCTTCTGTAAGTAAAGTGGCGTACATGTTTAACAGGTATAATTTAATCTGAAAGTAAAACCGAGCAGACTCACGTTCCCTCTCATCAGACGCGGCATTGTTTAAATAACTCCGCACATACTTCGGTCGCGTTTATACGTGCAAACAAAATAACGGAATGTATACTTAAAACACCGCAAATAAAATGTCCAAATGATAAAATTGTCAAACAGAACAAAGCAATCCTATGAAACCAATAACAAATTTCGATAATCTTGTGCAAACATACACGATTTGAAATAACGAGTAGATTTTTGTAAGCACCATATAGGAACATGAAAAATTTATATGTAAAACAATAGTGTTTATTGACCTTAGTTAAATTGAAATAAATCGATTGAATCGATTGATAACATCTGTGGACACAATAAAACAAGAACATTAGATTCATTATTATAGCTAAAGAGTAATAGATATTTATTTCATATTTGCATTAGAGGGTAATTTAAGGATAGGATATAAAAAATGACGTATAAATATGAAATAAATAAACAATGGATTATACAAAACACATATTTGTATTTATAATATATTTACATCCTAATTGTATGTTTTTTGATAACAAATTATTATATCTTTCTTGTTTATTTAACTAATACTCAACTTACAAGAATGTAATCATAAAAACAAATAATTATAAGTATAATAAATAAATCTTATTTAAAGTATTACTCATTGAAAGAAATTTCCGAAACAAATTAAATAAACTATAAATATTTTGTGTTATAGTGTGTAGCGGAAATATTTGATAATTTAAATGTGGAAAGTTGGTATAGAGTAAAATAATTATTTAAACAAAACCATCGGAAATCCTAACGACCTTCATACATATTTCCTTAAATAATTTTCAAGTTTATATGTTATTATGCCAAATAATGATATAATCGACATTATATTAAAAAATTTTCTACAATATAATTTTGAGCATAATTTAATTTCATATTAAATGGTAATATATTGTTTGCGTACCGTATCAAAAAATCAGAAAAACAGTTTTTTGCTCATTCTTTAAGACCTTCACCGCTTTTATGTTTTGCGAATTCCATACGTTTAGGAATTTGATCGTTTTTTTTTGCGCAAATATGCAAACAAGCTTATATGCCTAGCTACTAACAAGTAACCTTGTGTACATTCAATGGCAAAAAATGTTAATCATTTAGAATATCCGCGTTCACTATTTCCATTCACACTTTCTTTATATTTAACATCAGATAACAGTACATTTCAGTACTGAAGCAGGCAATTTCAACTTGAAAAATTTCAGATTGTTGTAATAGATTTTCTGTTATATATTTTAAATGTGTTTCCAGTCTTAATGTAAAATCTATATGGTTATTCTCATACACATTTTAATGTGGATAAATAAATATTCGTTTAAATTACTAACCAATAATGTACATACATTTATTATGAAGTTCATATTGCTCAGATATTGATGTCTATATCTTTTTCAAATAAGTGCTGCATTGAATTTACATTCTATCAGGAAAATAAATTTGTGTTTCTCATCAATCACTCACAGTGAAGTGGATGGTCTGACAGATGAATATTTATAATGCGCGTCATTTGTTTAACCACATTAATTTTAATGTTTTAACACTTTAATCCACACACATATTTCATTAATGTTACTGACAAATATCGTTTACTTTTCTATTATCTTTAGCATTTTGATTATAACACGTTATCAGCAAATTGTTAATTGATTTGTACAAGAGAAAATATCTTGAATTGTTTAAGTGCGAGAACAAAATATTTATGTGAATGTACATAAACGTTGACCTTCGCGAATTTTGATAAATGTTTGTAATTGAAAGTACGTAACTCATTGACAATGTCAATAAAAGAAATGAAAAAGAGCAAATATATATAAATGAAATTGGAAGGAAAGTTCAATTTGTTGGTTTGTTTTTGGAATGTATTGACTTTTTATTGTGTGCGAAATAAATTATTTGGCCGTAATGATTTCGCAGCCAATGTGCTCGAGTGTTTGGATTTGAAATGGACAGTCTGTTTAATGCGAATGTACATAACGTGCGCATGTTAAATAAACTGACATGGCACTAATACAGGAAGCGACGGTTCAGCTGTGTGTATGGATGTGTATGTAGTATGTACAAATGATGTTAGTTTAGTTACACTTGCTTGTGTGTGCAGTCTGCGAGTATTTGAGCGCAGGACATCAACAGCAATAACAATCGTTCGCCGCATTCGTTTATTTTCTTAATCGCATGTCGTCACAGGTGGGAGTGTGCGCCGTCGTGACGTCAGAACGTTTTGTTTTGACAGCGTTATCAAACTGCCACTGTTGCCGCTAGGTGCTAACATAAAGTACAACAGGTTCACGTGTATGAGAACGCGCAACCATTTATTTGTTCATAGCCTCGTGTAAGGTTGTTTTCAGCCAGACCGCATGTAAATAATTGTTAGTATCCTTTCTTCAGAAAATATTTCATAACTGGTATATGGACCTTGAAATAATATAATAAAATACAGTATACAACATTGAATAATTTATAAATCGTAAATACATAATAAAGTAGATTCTGTTTGCTTTCGTATACATTTCTACAAATATAAATTATAAGCTATATGCAGTTTATGCATATTTTATATTGTAGCTTTCTGTTGCGACGGACAATAAATGTCAAAGCATTATAACTAAATGCTCTGTGAAAGAGCAACGCCTTTACAATGAAATAAAGCTGTAAGAATTCGCTGTCGATAGGAGTAATTCCTCAAAAGCAGAATTACTTCCAGTGAACAATAAAGAGTACACAGAAAGCGGAACGAAGGAGCCTAGTGCAATCATTTCTAGTGAAATATTAGCGTTTAATTTAAACAAAGAACTTGATACTTCTTCGTTATGAATTCAAAGGTGACGACGACTGTTCAAAGCTTCTGTAGAATATTTAACACATTTACATATAAATACTTTTCAATACCTTTTAGAAAATCATCTTCAAATTATATCAATACAATTATAAGGTCTTAAAATGAAATATTTAAGATTTTAAACGTGGCTTTTTAAAGATTCATTTGGCACATCTGAGTTAGTTTGATATGTATAGAACAGTATTATAGTTTGGCTTTATTCAGGTACGAATTTGTACGGTTGCCAATGTATTTCAACTTTGTTGGCTCGTGTTAAGTACAAGCTGGTTAATTAGAATAGATCCATTGCTAGGTTAACGATAATGACAATAACATTTCCCTCTTGATTCGCAACTCTATTCCCTGGGGAACTCCGCTTACACTGTTATCCTTGTTATATGTTTTCCAGTGAGTCATGTTTGTACACTGAAGTAGATTATCCGATTTACTTTTAGAGTAAAAATTAATTGATTGTTAGCTGGCATTGAATTTGTTATACAGCATATTGTTAGTCAATACTAAAATGAAAACTGTAAGAATAACGTGAAAATGTTATTGTTGAATTTTAATATGTATTATTTTAATCATTAAAATCTTATCCATGCAGTATTAATCGGATATAATTAAAAATTTAGATTAAAAACCATCACAGTGAATACAAAACACGCAGTTCAGCGTTTATGTATTCCTGGAATAGCTATAAAAGTAACGTTCATTGCGCTCTACAAAGTTAAGCCGTAAAATAAGTACTAAATATTATGGTGCATATGAAATGCAAATATCAAGACAGAAACCAAGTAAAATGTTCTATGCTATCACTTTTCTCCATGCTTGACAGTCATAAAACAGTTCATGAATTTTCTATAATGAAACATTGGCAATGTTGCAAAAATAAACTGTATGAAAATATTAACAGTTAAGAATAATAATAAAATTGAGTAGAACCAATTAATTCATGACCAGCGGCTGACTAAAATTATATAATTCCAAGTACAATTTAAAATCATTGTAAGTTAATCTTTTAAAATATAAACTGATTTAAATGAAAATAGATGCCTTTGATAGATGAAGTAATTATTAAAGTTACCTTGATTAGATATTAAATTTTCAAATTAGATTTTCCAATTTCCGAATTTGGCGTATATATTTTATCTAACTGTGATCGGACATCGTTAAAATATAGTATTCCCTGCACGAATCCGTTGTCTATCGTATATTCGGGCTGTACACTCGGGGTTAGTTAACCCCTACCCTATCCTATGAGTCATGTAATTACGTTCTGGCGCCGTCAGCGGCGCTGGCTGTCCGCTTTACCGTATCCCCAGTGAAACTCTACATCTGCATTCGAAGTTTTTTTTTCGCTGACGATACGGGAAAAACGTAATCGGAGAAACTGCATATTCGCGTGGGTAAAGAAAATTCTATATGGCGTACAGGAAAATCAATTGAATCTGATTACATTTCAATAGTATCCGTTCATATATAATTTTAGTAAATATTTATAAATTGAACTTGGTTCAATTTAGTCTGCTTGTGAGTTTGGAAAAAAAGTGTAGAATTGTAAAACGAACGCATAATGTTTTATAGACTGTTCATGAATATCTTGGTTGATTTATGCAATTGCGTTTTCAAATTTAAATGTATACTCCTGAATATGCTAATATAGCGTTGATTGTTTTCTGAAAATAGCATTAAAATGGTGTATTTTGAAATGTGTTTATAGTTTCATTATTTATGATTAGGATAATACATATATAATGTTTTGTGTTAATTAATTAATAAAGTAATTTGTAAACGACAATTTATACGAGAGCGTATAATAGTTTTTAACGCTTCGGTGTTCTTTGCTTATTCGCATTAAATTCTCTCAGTCGATGTACCACAGATTCAAGATCAGTGTAGCGTAAAACTGCAGGGATTACAAAACTATAATAATTCATTCATCCCAAGATAATATATAATAATATAACAGTGCTGCATGTGTTGTAAATGTCAAAACAAAACAAGCAGACATGTGTAAAATGTCACATTTTTCAAATGTTTTTAATGCATTTCGCTTTATTCGCTTTCGAATGGTACATTTTTGGTTATATTTTTCTTTATAAATATTTACAATAACAAGTTTTGCCTAACATATTCTGGTTCTGACGTATTATTGTCACATGCATAGAAAACAGCTTTGTTCCATGATTGACGTAGTTGAATTGTTTTTGCAGCAATTTTAATCAGAGTCAGATGTATTACCAATTCATAGCAGGACACAATATAGCCGTGAAAGAATGTGTAATTCGTGACCAGATTCGAGTTTACCGTGTCGATGTGGAGATACTTGAGATATTGACTTGGCGCCTCATTACCATAACAATTTCAAGTCGTATCTTTGTTTGCAGAACTACAACAGAATTTTTCATATTTGACCAACCTTGAAGTCAGTAACAGGTCTATAGTTTAAATTTACGTAGTGTTTTGCTCGCGGGTATATATTCGTGTATTGCAAAATTATTATTTGTCTGTCTCCCGTGTATCAGGCATATTATTTTTTGTACGATCAAAATTCCAGGTTTTTCAGTTGATTGTGATGAAATTTTTTTGCAAAAATCCATTTAAAAAATGTAATATTACATGTGTTGTTTATTTGCAATATAGAGTAGCAAATAAAAATATACAATATCCTTTCCAATTAGACTCTTGTTGTTACAACATATGTGTACGGGTATCCTGTAGTTTCAGGAATGTTTATCACTCTATAGTTATTGGTTATTCGGCAATGATATAAGCTATTCATGATCCACCATTTTTCTCCATGTCTAATCAAGCTAAGTGCTGGTAGTTTTTAAGAGAAGACGCAGGACTGGTTTAGTATGTATTCGTTTCAAGTATGCGTCGGTGTAATTTCAATTCCAGACGTTATCCGACGGAGTTTTTCCGGTAGCCCGGAACAAGTAATTGAGTTTCCGGTAACATCTTCTGCTCGCTGGTATATTCACCTGTAGAATACATAAATACACAGACAATGACATGTATCTACTTGGTTCATTACTAAACACACAAACTCTTGTTGTCTTCACTCTTTACACAGAAAATTAAATTAATTCTTTGAAGTTGTCACTGTTGACGACGACGGAGGTCTGTGCGTGCTAATAACCACTTTGTACACCCCACTCCGTGTCTGCTATGCACTAGTTACCTGACTTTAGAGATGTTTCAGTATTCCCAGAGTAATCCTGACTTCATATGATGTTGATATTTTAAACCGCCGACACGTCACTTATTTCTGCATAACAACTACGTATGTACTTTACTCGTAGTTGTGTTATGCATTTTCTGCCATGCAAACGGAAATCTAACTAAAACATGTTACGTTTTTAACTCTATAGGAAATTGACGGTTTGGAAAATTAAATAGAAACTTTTGTATAAAATTTCATTCAGCATTCATTATATGCAATTTTAATGAATAATTTTGTTATATTTTATTATTTCGAAAACCTTCCATGAAATATAATTATAAATTTATATATAATACAATGGAAATTTATCGTTTTATTAAATCCGTTATAATCGAATACATATTTAATGAGATGATTTATTTATATTTACTTTTTGTATGACACAGCGTGTGTATATATAAAATTTGTTGCGGTATCGTAATTTCATTACGTGCTGTTCGGTTGGCGTTGCTTAGCTGACGTGCATTTCACATTATATATCACACTTCGAACTTGAACTTAATTTACTCACGTAATTGGATCGTAAATCCAATTTAATCGTTTAAATACAAAATAGATCACATTAAATTTCGATATTTCGTTTTTGATAGTATAATACACTGTACATATTACGTAGTTTCAATGTCGAAATATTCACTTATGCAAATTATTGTCTTTTTTGTTAGAAACTGTTTATTTTTTATAAAAACAGTACTTAAAAATTTTATGTGCAACTTGATATTTAGAATCAGTTTTTTTTCGTATTTAATATTTTTATACTGCATATCCGTGCACTATCATAAAATAACTGGTTGTTGAAATTTAAATAATAAATTTTCTATAATGTGTAATTTATGTAATTAATGTAGTAATGTTTATAGTTAAATTAACTTTACATTAGTAAGTTAAATGTTAATTTCAGATATCGCATTGAACAAATTTTTATCCAAATAGGACATAATCACCTAAAAAGACAGTATTTTCTTTTTTTTCCCTAGAACATTTGTATCACTTTGTCCATTCCGTTAAAACTGTCGCTTAAATGTCAGTCCCACTTTGCTAAAATAAGAGACAGGTTTTATTTAAATGTTGTACTATTTTTCTTAAAAATGAACTGGTCCATGAATAGTATATGATTAACAACTATGTTTTCATAGTTTCTTAAATTAAACTTTTTGCCTTGAAGTAAACAGAAATACCATAGTATGTATCTGTAAATAACCACTTGAACTCTGTTTTCACGTTGGAAGAAGTTAAAAAAATGTGCGTCCATCATATCGTACTGAATTTATTATTATTATTAGAATATAAACAGATGCGACAGTGCGCCAAGGATCTCGGGCTACATGCTACATCTTTGAATCACGGTCTGTTTTCATTTGGTCTAGCTCTCAGATACGGATAGTTGTGACGACAGCACATCTAGAACAGGTGCCAAAATATACTCAGCGCTCCATGCTCCATGAATATTGAACGCAACGTTAAAATAACACGAACACGCGACCATTGCGCACCTCACCACCGAATTATTAAAGGAAAATGCAATAAAACCTGGTGTTTGTTTTGCTTTCAAGGGTAAATTGTCGGTTTCTAGAGGGTGGTGAGCTGAACTTGTTTGTTCAGTCAGAAGAAAATTCTACCAAGTTTTACTTTGTTGTACTCCCCGAGAAAAGTGGTAATAACACAAAAGTTTCAGTATTACTTTCAAAATTTTCATTTATTCATGTACTATGTTTAACTGGGAAATTAATATAACTCTTTATTATAATCGTTTAAGCATATATCATCTGCATGAGTAATTTATCTTCAAAGTAAAATTAATAAATAATTTATCTGAACGTAGACCGAGTATACTGTGACGTAAATTATTAAAAGTAAATGAATTTTTAAAGATACTCCTCCTCCGCTTACATCAAATAAATTGCTAAAGGCGAGTGAAACAATTACTTAAAATGGCTGTAACAGCTTATTAGAAGTTTTTGAAAGAAATTTAATAATATCAAGAGTTTATTTAAGCTATGGATTGAATGGAAATACACAAAACACTTGTATAATTCGTATATCTATATAGAAGTAGATTAGGGAGCAGGGCATATAAAGGGAGCAGGTTAAACACATCCGGGTTGGCACGGGGAAGCCTATATTGATAGGGCGTCGGACAGAGTAAATCGATTAACGTTTGTTGAAAGGTGTGATTTATAAAGGAAAATATTATCTAAATGGAAAATATCAACACACGCCGTTAAATCCATTACAGAACCTATATTGCTCATTCCACAGAGCTAGTTCATCTGAGAAATTTGTTTAGAATAATAAACAAACATGTCAGTTAGTTAACACCAACCGAGTTTCCACAAAACTGTATTTGCTTATATGACGAATATTATTACTTGTTAAATATTTAGCCTCGTAATCTTACTACTTGTTTATGTATGAGTACTACTTAAGTTTTTAATGAATTTTAATTTTTTGACAGGTAATTTGTCATGCATCTAGTTCAGAAAATTTAGTTGTTCAAGGAACGTTATCAAACAGATATTTTTTGCATAATTATTCTACTTATAATTATATGCAAATGTTGTTAGTTAATTGTATATACTTAGTAGCTGATTAATATGAGTCTTAGGAATTTCAAGGTTGAATGCAACTTGAACCAGTTCTGATTACATTGCTTCGTTAACAACTTTTTTTAATGCGCATGCAAACTATCATATACTGATTATAAAGTATTGTTTAATTTTAATCTATATCCTGTCATGAAAATAACATCATAATATTTTGCTCAGTATAACATTTTAGATTTGAGAGTATCGTATGAAAAATTTAATTATAAAAGTTACCGAGGTAGGCGACGGCTAAAAATAATTCTAACACCGGCCAATTTATTTGTAAAACAGAGAAAATTCATCAGAAATATTTTTGTATGAAATATAATTCATTAAAATTCAAATCTATAAAACTTTGTGGTACGGCCATTTTCTTGCAAATCAAACAAAACAAAGAAAGGTAATATAAGATAAGCATCACGCTTACATTACCATATAAATTATTCCTTTTTACTTGCCTTTCTTAGCAAAGTATCCACGTCGATCCTTTTCACTTTTGTACAGGTGTATTCTATCTTTCATTTAGCGTATATCTGGGTGACTTTGCCTATTTTTCTCAGTTCTATAATATTCTGCAAAATATGAATAAACAAAATGGTATAAATATTTTCAAACTTTTTTTATAAATAATGACTAGACGAGAAACATCCTTAAACATTTCTGAAAGCTTTTGAAAAAATAAATATTATTTACATAGTTCTAATTAATATTTAAAATTTATTTTAATATTACATGCTTTATTTTGCAATATATACGTTTATATTTTTTATTACACATGTTTAATGAGATGTAAAACTGTATTTGAAACAGTATTTATTGATTTGAAACATGTACTAGTGTACCTATGGTATGTAGACTGAGAGCCAATAGTTGTGAATATTTTTCGTTTACAAGTAAACTGCGCGTATATTAATAACTGCATGAATTATACGTATATATTTTGGATAGTACACCATCATCGTGTCGTTTTAGTTATTCTACCGAACCATACCATTTTCGGCAAGCGGCCAAGAGGTGTTTTCAATATTTATGACTTAAAACACAGATGAGAGATATAATTTTTCACGGCCCAAAATAGATTGTTTTCCCATCAGTGTCACATTTCGGTGGTAGTCATTTTTCTTTTCACTGAGAGCCTGGGTAAAAAATGGCTGAACCCACATAGCTTGCTGGTATTTTATGAAATTAAATTTGCTATATGATGTTATGTAACAAAAAGCGCTTAATATGTTAGTTCGTCCTTCATTTTATATTACGTCCTTCATTTTTCTTTCATATCTATACTGCTTCGCTGCTATGAGAGGACTTAATACTACCAGTGCGACATCTGTGCGCGTTAGTCTGCATGTCCGAGGAAGTCTGTAGTGTGCTTGTTTTGCGTTATAGGTTTTTATTTCGGTGTACTTGTAGTGTTCTGATTTATTTACCAACCGTCAATCATGCTAAACGTTCCAGCAAAATCATGTAAATTGTTCTAGTGGCCTGTCTGTAGCCGCCAGGCCATGTATACGGTTGTCGTGTGATGTGGCATCAGTATGGAAACTAGTGTTTGAGGTGACAGTGTTATGGTCAATTCATTTAGTCGAGTTTGCACGGTTACCTTTGAAAACTAAAACGTCAAATCAGTTTTGTATCAAAATGTACGTATAAATTACAGTAATAAATCTTCGGTATTCGTACATATATAGGTGTAAGGTTAGTCCAAGTAATTAACAATAAATTAATGTAATATTAGCGGATACAAAACGTGTTGAAATATCAATTATAGTGTAATGTGGTAAAATTTATTAGACTTCATATCACACACGTTTTTTTCTCATGTTTTCTGAACAAACTTTGCTTAGGCCGGTTGTGATAATATTAGTATAGAAAACACGTTGAAAAACAGCAGAATTAGTTGTTGTTTCTTAACGCTTAATAGGCTCTTTTTTATACTAATATAACGAGTCTTTACTAAATGTTCATCACTTAATAAATCCTCTTAATTCAGAAGAGTGCTTGTTTACATCAATTAAATTAAAACTACTTTCTAAACTCATACAGAATACATTTAAGTACAACTTAGCATATAAGACAATTTCATCATTATTTTTTTGTTACGCAGCACTTATCTAGATTAAAAAATGCATTTGTCTGCTTTAACTATAACGTACAGCGAATATAGTATAAAGTAAATTTGTTATTTTATTAATACTCATATTACCTGATAATAATTTTATAGTTCATATTTCCATTGAAATATGCTTCACATATTTTATTACACAGTTATTAGAACGTTTAGTTATTTAAGTTCAACACTATGTAGAGTATTGTATAGTTAGTTGATGATGTATAAGAAAGCTGACTACTTGTCTATCTGACCGTGCAATATCGACTAGTTCTCTGTATAGAATTCTTGGAATGAACTACATTTACAGAGTGTATCATCATTATAGATGTGAACAATGTCTGCGTGAATGGTGGTGCATCGCATTGATAAAAACGGAAGTGGTGAAGTGAAAAGATTTAGTGTGAAAGGAAAGTTCCGCCGGCTGGTGTAGGGTGGTCGGCGATGTTGGTGTGTAGCAGAAACGGTAGAGACAGAGCTGCCGCCAGCAGAGACGCCGAGGAACCAGAGGATATTTGACATGAGCCAGTTGCGAGTGCCTGACGCAAGGCCGCTGGGGTGTACACCACCCCTGCTCCTTGTACCCCCTTCAACATGTCCAAGGCGCCGCCACAGCTGGATCTGCGGCGGGTAAGAATTTCGAACCTGTATACATACACTTACCTCTTCCCTTACCTCTTTTGTCCTTCTAGGAATATGTAATAGTTCTACATGTAGTAGCTATTGCGCAATCGCCACTAGTACTACTGCAACACATACCTATAACTACTGTACTATTTTATCAACACATTTCATTTGTTATCCGTGATTACATTACCGATCAATTAACGTATTTCAACGTGCCAGTTAACCATGTACTTGAAATGTATTTTAACTGGTCATATTGATTAACTATCGTTACACAAACATTATTAACAACTACAGTTTACCTCACATTACCTTTTCATCATGTCAGTATAGTGAATTATATATGTAGGTAATTGTGAATTTATCGACAAACTTGTCCTTATGAAATATACATGAAGCAAGCTACAGGTCCACAAGAACTAATATACATGTCAAAATAAATGAAACATCATTTAATTAACATCTACTGTAGTGAAAATGCTTTAAAATTATTAATATAAAACGAAGAATACTCCAACAGCAGTTTATTTATTTGAATATAAAAAAAAGCATTAACAGCACAAGGTTTATTTTCATAAATATTTAAATGCTGTTGAGGTTTTTGCAGTCAGTCATTCGTAAATCCGCATGCTTTATTTATTCATTACCGTATTATCTCGCAAGTAAATTCCATCAAGTATTTTCGTATTTAAGTGATGATAATAATCAGGCACGGAAACCGAAAAGAAAACGAAAACGAAATAACGTAATTAACCGAAATTTTTATGGA
>JAGJTL010000032.1:3718213-3744422 GCA_022063505.1 Calosoma granatense
ATAATGAACCAAAATAATGTTAATTATTCATTGTAAAATACACAAAATTATATACGTATGTAACTATGTCAATTCCGTTCTATCATTTAGCTTTATTTTTAACGGTTGCAAGTCCAACGTAAATTAAATTTATTGTATTAAGTTATTGATATTTAAATGTCAAATTGTATCTCTCATAATAAATATTTTGTTTGGATAAATATAAATATGCGACAATTGTAATGTAAATTCAAATTTCTGCTTACAAGTTATAATGGCTTGATTAGATCAAGATAATATTTTGTTCTCTATTATTTCTGAACAATAATATGCTGTCACATTTTCGTATTAAAAAAAAAAACTTTCCATAAAAAACTTTTTGGCAAGCTCGGAGCAAATTCCTCTCGTCCATCTTCCGTCAAGCGAGTTAAATATGACACATTTAAATCTGTAATTCGGAGCGGTACCCAACCGACATCGTAGTATTATAAATATCTATGCCGCGCAGTTGATAATTGTGACGAGATGCATTCAGCATGTAGAACAGAAATTCGTGGAATATCATGAATTTTTCGCACTGATGCGGCGTGCTGAATAGATCCCGTTCATTATAGTGTGATTTTGAATAGACGGTGATGCATGCACTGATTATTAATGGTTTACAAATGATTCTGCTAATTCACACGTGTAAGCGGTTGCATTCTAGTTTCACAGATAAACAGATTTCATATTTGGCCGAAATATTGTTTTCATGCGTAATCTAATTGTTCCGACGAGTTCGGTTGTGAATATCTGAATAATCTGCATACAGAATTGTGTGTGAAGTGAGAGGACAATACATGATCTTCTTTATCATCCATTTAGTACATGTTTATTCCATTTATTGCTAATGCGTACACTGGACTAATAAAATTTTAACTATTAAGTATGTGCAATATACATATATTCAGGTAATTCATTTGTAAATCCTGCAAAAACGTTTAATAAAGAAGGATATGCACTTTAGAAAATAACACTTTTTCATATGGTTTCTGCGTTTTATTAGGTGGTCAGGAACAACCTTTTTTAAGTGCGGCCAATATCGAAAAAATCAATGCTAGACCATACTGGAGTGGTATGTTATTGGAAATGTTTTTATTGGCACCATGTGCACGAATAAGTCTGGATATTTTGGACGTTTTGAAAGAATCTCAGCAATAGGTGAGATTGAATTGCACAGTTGAGAGGAAAGTCGAAATATAACCGGATTATCATGATTGAAGAAAGAAATAGCTTACAAAGCAGAAAATACAATTGCATTACAAATGGTACACTTATTAATATGTTATACACAAAGCCAAACTGATTAAACCAGAGCGAAATTTTCTTTCCAGAAAAGTGTATTCGAAACTAATTTTAGATTGCTTTATATTGCCATAAATGACGAGAAAAAGATCACGTTACCATGGCAATTAGAATCGATCGGAAAGTTGGGTAACAGTTGGATTCGGCATATTGTTTTGACAAATTTCTGCCTATATAAACAGCGAAATGTTTTCTTACAAGAATATTATTATCCATTTGTTTTGTAAAATGAATCAGGCGTAGTTGCATAGTATAAATGCTAGGGTATCTTTGTCAATGTTTTCCAGATCAAATTACATGTTATTTTATATGTAAAAGCAACAGATCATCTTATGTCTATATTAAATTATCATTGAATTCTTGAATACAATGGAGTAATGGTATCTAGGGGTGTAGTGGTGGATTGTGAGAATTCTCTCGATGTACGGATGAACGCCTAGCGTTCCAGTCGCAGTGTTCGCGTTTCTTCCAAGACAAGCAAAAGGAAATGGAATGCATAGTTTTTCCTAACTCAGTGCTCAATGTATAGCGTCTCTGTCTGTATATATGTGTCTGATTCCATATGTCTCCTTGGAAATAGTCCATATCTATTCATAGTCTCAGCTCGTCACTTGCTTTCAAACCCCAGCTGACTTGATGCCCGATATCCTTATCGATAATTGCCTGCCAGGTATTCTTCTCCGTTCAACGCAAAACTTCAAATATCCCTACTCTGACTATATCAGCACATTACAACTGGCCGTTGTATTAATTTTCCTATAAAGTGATATGCGTTTTTAAAATTACATTACCATAATTCTGTTATAAACCGACGTGTTCAATAATGCCGATTAAAGTTGTATTTACGTTATAAATTTCTAGTTTAGCTACAACAAAAACTAAAATTATATATTTATATTGTTGTAAACAAGAGGAGGATAAATACACTTTGATTGTGATCAAGTTTCAGATTTACTACATAATTTGATAGAAATTATATTTTATGTACAAACTTGTATCAACAAACGACGTTTTAAGTTCTAGCAATCTTTTTGTCATGAAATAAATTCCGTATAGTTTTAATGAATATATAATATTTAGTGTAGTATAAATCCTACCTTTTAACAAATTTTACCTACTTGAAAAGATAAATCTGGAAAATTTTGTTATAAATATACTTTAAAAAGATTAAGAAACTTTTAAATGAAGAGCGATACGAATAGCAGATTTTATTTTTGGTAGGAAAAAATGTGGCGATTAATGTTTTATAAACTTCTTATAATTCATTTTAATATTCCGGTAGCAGTTCGTTATTTTGTTTCATATTTTGCGAAAGTTCTTTTCGATATCATTCGTGTGGAAAAAGATAAAAAGATTTTCATTTATTATTCGTGAACAAAAGTAAAATGCGAGAACAGGTTTTTAACACTTTTTAATATGCGCCATCCATAGAACACTCTGATTAATGAAATATTGGACATTGCTTCTAATAGCTAGCTGGTTTGCTAAATATTTTATTTGCATATTTATTATTATTCAAATATGAAATGTAAACATTTACAAGGAAAACAAATCTTCACTTTTTTATTTATTCATATATTTACAGAGTAGATATTGAAAATGTAGTAAAAAATTATGTTTATTTTTAACTGAATTTCTATTTTATCTACCTTATATTATCGGGTCACTAATGCTAGAGTTTACTATTAAAACAATAATCACACTATTTACTACGCGTTATACGTGTAGATACACATTAGCAGCACTTAAAATAAAACGCTAAAAATATCTGAATCGTTTGCGTGTCCAAGAAAACAACATGAATTCGCGATCAGGATGATTTGTCAGATAATGGGCACGAATGTCCTGTTATACAAACATTATTTTACCTCCGTTTCCATTCTATCGTTTTTCGCTTGCAACCCCTACTCTACTCCATTTTTACCTGTACTTTTACTTACGTTACGGAAATACAGAAAATAAACTAAAAGTCTTCGGTCATTAATTTACGAGAACACTTTACTCGGTAACTCGATATTCGAACGTGACATTTCACAAATGAATTAAGATATAATTATCTTTGAACTGAGAATGAACTTAAAATCGAATATAACAGCGCTACTACCATTGAATGATATCAAGTTACAGTTATCTTTTTTCTCCTGTTAGTGCTTTGTTCTCGTATCATGTCTAATGATTAATTACATTATACAGATACTTCCTAGAAAACTTTTACTGGGAGGAAAAAGAAAGTACCAATATGGAGCAGTGAAAACTTTAAATGTACTAGTGTTGCATATATCTTTTGTTGTAAAACTTTTATTCCCGTAGCAACCACATTAAAAATAATAGTTTGAAAAAAAATGGAGTAAACAAGAACGAAAACAATAGAAAGCAGCTGTCACTTTGCGGAACTTGTAGTCAACATGTTTATGCAACTCAAGATACGAATAACTTAGTGTTTTGCACATTTTATCAGTGTACTTTTGTTACTGCAGTGTTAATTTGCATTTTCGAATGAATCGTTTGAAATTATACCCTTATCTTCAGTTAATTAACACATGACACGGGAATTATTTTTGTTAGGAAAGTTTATAGTGCGCTATTAACTGTACATGTTAGCGCTAGATGGTAGTGGGAAAGCTTTTATAGTGTTCTGTTTTCCTAAAGGTAATTTGGTATGGCTTTGTATAGTCGGGACTTTCTAGTGATTATAACGATCCAGTATCAGAGGTGAAATATCTCTTTATCCATTTTAATTATCAGCTAATGTACTTACTTGTGCCACGCTCATTGAATTTTAATTTTCAACGAAAATGTGCCACATAAATTTGGTGTACTTCAGGAAATTTCAAATTCCTTATTCATGTAAACTGAATAAAATAGTTATGTGTAATTTGTAAGCAGGAATATTAGTTTTTCCGAAAAATAGAACGATTGCGTGATTGACGAACTGAAGAAATAATTTTGTGTTATATATCAAGAAATGTTGGCAATAAAATAGAATATAGTAGAATGAAACAGAATTCTAAAATTCTGCATGAAACATCTTTAAAATAAAATTATGAATCAAAGCATCTATTTATTTATAAAAAGGACGTTCATGTCGTATGCTGACTATGTATAGTACAAAATATAAAAATTAATGTACATCATGCGTGCACATTTACTAGCTCTAATAGCGTCAAATAAAATCTGTTTTTGTATTCATCAACTATGAAGTATTTATGCAAAATGATAAATCAATAAATATTCTCTTGTGTTGTTTTGTTTAATTTTTTGTGTATTAATAAATTCATTTTATTTTTGTTATTCCAGTAAAATCGTACTTTTATTACAAAATATAGGTATTTTAAACAATGCAAGTACTATATTTGATATACTAGTTGTAGTAGTATGTATATATGTAACAGTATGCAGTTTGTATGATTGTAATTCTACTGTTCCATTTGATTAGGATTAGAGTGGATTGTTATGATACATATTACATATAACGCGCAGGCAGGAATATAGTATATTAATTCACAGATTAATGTCAAATATGTTTATCCATGTACTTACACGTACAGATGAAAGCGAACATAAATAATTTCGTTTCATGTTTGAGGTTATGTGTCAGCAACTTGTCAAGTGATGGATTAGTGACCCCTATCATTATCGTGCGGAAAATACTCTAGTTTAATATAAATTAATTTTCAAAATCTATATTATTTAAACGCGCAGAATTTAGAATCAGAAAATAGGTGAAGAGATTTTTTGGATTCAGCAAAAACAGTGTCGAGTGGTAATATGAATTATTCATGGGCCATATTGCGCATTGTAACTATACGGTGTGCGACGAACGATAGACTTTTTCAATACACTGTATATTCAATTGGAAAGTGATCTGAAATTTGAATGAGATGTAAATTTCGTTTTTCGTCAGTTCATGTAAATATTGATATACTGACATTATAAAAAATATCCAAAGTAGAAGCATCTTGACGAAATAATTTCGTAGAAATTATTTTTTACTTATACATCAGCAGTATGTATATTTTAATTTTTTTATTTTAATATAACAAGGTCTAATTAGTGGGTGTAACATTATAACAGCTCGCAAATATATCTTAGCCAGTTTTTTGCTAATTAATTTAAATTAATGTTAAAGAGAATACAACATTGTTCTGTCGTCTGTTACGCTCTCTCGAATAATCCTGGTACATTTCAGACTTCTTTTGATTAGAATTACTGATTTGCGCACTCCGGGAAATAATTTGATTATTGAGCTAGGTATATGATAAGTTAATAAATTGCCATAATACATTAGTACATCGGCTAATGGCATGAACAGGCTGAAATTTCAGAAACACAAAGTGAAGTTTCTCGCTTTGATTATTAAACTCGGTAACTAAATAAAAGCTGCACTTGTTACGACTACCTTCGTTTCCTGAAACTACAAGTACGTCGGATATTCAACATTCACCTGCGTTCGAAATTTTAATTGTGTTTGTTCCTATTGTTTAGTTGGCTGTTTCGTTATGTTTCACCATATACCTATAGCATACTGTACACAACTGCAAATCATTGTTCCATTTCCACAATAAATACAAAAGTTTAATTTTCAACGAAATATATCAATATTTTCTATATTTTATTATACATATAACAGTTCATTTTTGAACAAACTTCTGTATGTTTTTATGACGAAATATTATTTAATTAAAATGTTTTCTCTTACATTTTTATATGCTTGAACCACCATTGGAAATAGTGGAAAATTGTAACAGAAGTCCTTTAATTTCAATGTTTGCTGGTTTTCAAGTAAAATTGGGTAGTTACAAGCTTAAATTTTTTATTATAAAAGCTGCTCTGGTTGAGAACCACAGCAAAAAAAATATCTCTACTTCCATCGTAATAGCATATTACATTTTACAGTAGCTGTTTATAAAATATGTAATGTATTCCCTGAAGTTAAATACAGTTTCAAACCAAAATGTAGTTTCAAGGGAATTACAAGTTAATTCATAATCAAACAGACTCAAACAAATATAAATAGTGAGCACGCAGCGAAATAAGTATTCCAGCGAAACTTGTACGAAATATGTCAACAAGTATATGAAAAGTCGCAATGTCGATAGCAAATGTTATTATTCATGGCAGTACGTGAAATACATTTTTAATTTGTAAATGCTAATTAAAAATCTAAAAAGGAACGTCAAATATAATTTGAATGGGTATTTCACAAACTGTATCTTTTGTAAATTTTTTTGAATGTATATTCTGCGTTGTTAACGTATATGAATAACGATAGCTATATAGCGACATGTGATTCATGCCAAGTGTCAGTTCTGTGGAATGGAAAAAAATCATAACAGCACTTATATAAATGATCTTCCTCTCTGTTATACTTTTGGAAATGAAATGCGCACTGAGTTATACATTTTAGAAACATTAAGTAAAATACAGAAGTAAAGCAATCGATAAAGAACCCAAGGGCAGAATAATATTCTGTCTTATATTTGGATTTTGCATATTTCTGTTGCCGGTAACGTTTAGATTGCAATATTCATTCAGATATGTATATATAATTTTAGTCAATCCAAGGCCTGAGTAGGCTCGTAACAGTGAATAGCAATGCTTTTACGTTTCAATCAGAATTTATATTATACCCTTTTATATCGATTGATGAAATGGTTATGTAAATTAGAGCACAATCGCAGTAAATTGAACATTTTAGTTATTCATAGATATTGATTACATTTAGTGCACAGCCAGTTCCATTATATACATTAAAACGATTGATATAAAACTGTAATTAATAGTATTCTTTTATTTGAAATAGAACAGATTTGTACTCCTTTCATTTCAAAGGTATCGAAACAATAAAACGAACTAGATGCTTAAAGTATTATTTTTTTTACAATACTTCAAATTGAAATATTTTGCGTGGTTTAACTTTTAATTAAAATTTGCTAATACTACTTTGAATAATTATTTAATTTGAAATTATTACATGAGAATAATTAAACTCGTTTAATTACAGTAATAACTGTACAATTTAATACAACAATAAAAATGTTATTACAAAATAATATCCAAGTTATTATTATTATTTTCAATATAATAGTTATGGTTATACCAATCGGGCAATTGCATATATAATTTTATATTTTCCATTGCGCATATTATACTAAATACGTTTTCTCATTATCATGTCATGTATAATGTACTACTAGTAGTAATTGAATTTGTATTGTTATATGTAACCAGCCACAAAATTGAACAGGGCCTTTTAGTTGATACGTGCACACTACATTTGTTGGTTTATTAATTACCTGAATCCTGTTGCACTAATTGAAGTAAAGCTTACATTTACAAAGTAATCTTAATGTGAAACAAGAAGCAGAGAGAAACAAATATTTAATAACTAAATAGCTCTGATTGAAATGCATAACAGCGCTGTCTACTAATCTTACAAACAGAATACATGTAAAATTGCTACACCGCATGTTACTAAAATTAGTTTAACGAAGGATCCTAATGATAAATGAACATGATAAAATACTGCCTTATGCGAAGGTACAGCTTAAAAAGCTTTAATAAACTTGAAAGTTAAAATGGCCTCTTTACATAATTACTTCATTATAAACTATTATAACCCTCGATTGGCACGTCCTGTTCAACTTTATTAGATAGAAAATAGTGAAGATTTATCTTTTCTTGCAGTTAATTTTAATAAAAATTAAAAACGCATATCCATTATTAATAGTTAATAAGTAATTAATTAGTATGATATTAACACAGGCGTGGGGAAATTCCGATATCTTGGTTTAAACTTGACGAACCAGGAGATTATGTTAACATAAACACAATAACAGTATATTGTGTATATCAGTACTCCGAAGTTGTGATTACCAACGGATCAGCAGATGTCAAATTTGAACCTATAACTGAAGCTGTGCGTTGTCAAAACTTAAATTATATACTGTATATTATAATAGCTTAAATGTTAATAATATTAATTAATGTGATATTTGTGAAATTCTCCATCAAATATTTTCTTCCAAACATATTTGTAATCCAACAGAGTTCTTTGATTACGTTTATTGAAATTTCCGTCATGGAATGAATAAAATCCTGTATTTCATATTTGCGCCTAACTTAATTAATTTTCTAAATTTATATTCTGAAAATGGCAATTCAATTATTTCAAATGTATTGAGTACAGAGTCCCTGTAATTGAGATATTATTACTCTGTAAATGATACCTGATTCATTTAATTTTATTGTTACATTAATAATCTCCGACAGTAAATTTTTTTTGCATATCGAAACGGAATCATTTAAAATAATGGAAATTTTGCAAGTTCGAATCGGAGAAACTGTCACAAATGCAATATCTCTGCCATGTCTATGCAAATTTAACTTAAACTTTAGTCATTTTCGAAGACTGCAAACAAAAACCAAAAATTAAACGAACATTTCACTGAAATCTCAATATCCTCATGCGCCATACGTTTACGAAAATATGCAAACCCTATATTCGGGTTATATTGCAAATGGCAATTGTCAAATATTTTACCAGAAGAAATTTTAATAGGTTACTATGATACGGATTGGATTATCTTATGTATGTATATGTGTATTGAATATTCTTAAAATTTAGTCATAATGTATTCTTGTTGATGAGAAACTAAAGTTATTACATAATATAATATATTTCGTGACTTCAGACATTTGGGGTTAACGTAGGAAGTAGGAAGACAGGAGTAGTTATCGTATAAACTTGTTTCTTCTTGTCCGGATTTTCAGGCTCCTGTTACTAGTATCTATACTATGCCTACTACATGCTGCTCCATTCTTCATCGTAGATTAGTAATTAATTGAAGGATTAGGCAAGGGTGAAATGGATGTGATGTTTGCTTTGACTAAACTTTGGTAGTTTAGAACTTGGACGGATTGCACTTCTCGCCTGTGGACTCAGTATGCAATTATAAACTAGTATAGATTTCCAATAATAGTAAGGACATTCAAACAGGAAAAAGTTTATGGACGTTCATACATTATGTATAACGATAACATTGAGGATAAAATTTAACGGCGTATTATTCTACTACAAGAGTAAATATTTTATAGCTAACACTATAGTGGAAGTGCATCAATACAAAAATATTATTGTTTACGTGAATTAAAATGTATTTACCTCTATTATTTTACAACATTATAATGAATTATAAATTTAGAATAGAGATGGAGGAAAATTAAATAAGAAAATTCCGTAGAGTATGAAGTATTCATACTGTTAAGTATATGATGTAACATAGCTAATATCAGTAGTGGCAGGATAAAATAAATTCTCTTTGGCAGAGGAGCATCGCAGTGTATAAATCTCAGCAACGGGAAGCTCAGGGAACCGTAAAGTGACGGAGCAAAAAAGAACTGTAACTTAATTATTGACAGCAAGTGAACGACAGAGACAGGCTTGTTGTGTACTGATTAAATATTTAAATATTTACCCGTCTCTCCTTAAAGATGATGTGCCATGTCTATGGTTGCTGTGGATTTCATGCTGATTTGCTTTTATTGCCTATTACGTTTTACGTTCTGCGTTGCATCTTTGGACAAGCGAATTCAATTATACCGTAACACGGTGATGCAATTACAGTTCGTAATTAACTAGTTTATTATATGGCAACGTCCGGTTTCAGTTACATTTTGCGGCATATTATTTAATAATTTCCATTGCGTTGTCGATGGTGCATTGTTCTACAATTATTCAAATAATATAAAGCTGAAATAAAGCATCAGTTGTATACGATTATGTATTCGTTATACTGTATAAGTATAGATTATAGATATACGATCCAAGTTGAAATTTGAAAATATTCATAAAATTGAACTTTCACTAAATATAGGTACGTTAAATCGGCTTCCAGCCGTGAGCAAAATTTATTCATCTTTTTTACAAATTTATAAAAGATTAAATCGTGAATTTAAAATGTTTTCGTTTGTTTATCAAATTTTCTAGTGCTGATTTTAACGTGAGTGGCGTTCAAAGGAAATTTAGCACAGCATTTCGCGCTCGATAAACCACGAATATTATAAAAATTGCATTTTATACTGCTGTAAAAATGCTCAGAAATTCAAAACTATTGCGCTAGTAAAATAGTTTCAGTGAAATATGAATATGAAGTTCTCTATACTATTTGTAAGGGTTCGTGTTATTATAAATAAAATATTTTATGTTCTTTCAAGAAAAACATTTAGATAAGCTTAATGTACCATATTGACTTTCATTTTTCATCACTGTATTGTTTGCCGTATACAATATGTCATTTGAAGGACATGCTCGTTATTTATTTCAATTTAATTTTGTTTAATCTACATTTAAAACATAATCGATATTCGCATTATATTCTGTACATAATATACAAGAAACATATTGATATATTTAGCAAAAAATGCGTTTACAAACGTTGCTGTTTCAAATTCTGTGTCGTTGCCATGAGACGTGTATGACGACGTAAAAAATAATTTTCTTTTCCACTTTTGTGATTTTGTTTGTGGCTTTTTTTTCAGAAAAAGACGAATACATTAATACGTAAATATAAGTAGCTTTATATATCAGGGATTGTGTTATGTCCTTATTTTTTCAATCTTATTTTTGTTATATGTACTTTTATATAAAGATTTGGTATATAACTATGTGAAATTATTTAAAATACGTTTTTAGTAATATTTCATTGTCGAAGTTTTTAACGTTTTATACAAACTATAAGTGATATTGTAGTTTGTATTTTTTATAATGTCTCTATTTGTTTTGCTGTGTGTACAACTCATGGAATTTGCATTAGAATTATTTATGTTTTCTTATTATTGCAATAGTGGACAGAATTTTCCCGTTGAAATAATTTTATATTCCACTTGTAAAAGTAATCCTTCTCTGTGCTGCTTCTCATTCCACACTCCATTGTCCTTTGTACGTAATCCTGCTACTAAAAGCTTCAGGCTTAAGATAAACTCCAGCGTTTCTAAACAAGTTTATTCTTTTCGCACCAGGTATATCCTTTGGCTATCCTTTCGGAAATACCTGATATGAATAACCCCTATAAGCAAGTTTCAAACGGTGTGTCGTACGATTCAAATATTCATAACCCGAGCTTTATGCGGTGATACCGTCTGCTTATGATGAAATAATGTGGATCAGATTTACCGTAAAAGCAAATAGATGACGCAGAAAAAGTAATCATCTGTTCCCTTGTTCGTAGAAAATCTGAAACTTTCTCGGAACAAAAATACTCATCTATCAGATTGAAAAATGATGTTACATTTTAGTAGATGTATGGTTTTTAATTTAAAGTTGTTTAGTCGACTGATATACAAATAGTTTCTATAAAATATGAACAAAAATACTAGGATAAAGCTGCTAATATATGTCAATAGCTCCATTGAAGTTAATTGAAATCATCACTTTTGAATTTTGCCGACCATTTAGCAAACAGATTATTGGACGAATAAAAACTGAAAAACTCTGTGTGCAGTTATGCGGCTTATATGTATTATTCAATTATATCGGACATATGTACATGAATTATTGAAGTTTTGGGATGAAAATGTTCTATCAGAATTAATTAGTTTATGCATCGTCATGTCTGTAAGGAGGAAGGATGTAGCGTTAGTTAGCGTCTTATACAACAGTGTGGTCTCCCGACTAAATAGCGTTACCGTCTAATGTACTGAAAGACTTGTCTGGCTTAAACATCGAATATGCAAATTTCATGTAATTAATTATCTACGGTAAAGCTAAACTTCCAACGCTTTAATCTCGATATACCACAAAAGCCAATTGGTAATAATCGTAAACAACAACACGTAGTATCATACAAATAAGATTCATTTAAATCTGAAGTAACTGCTTTTAAATGTAACGGATATGTTAATATTTTTTCTCAAACTGTTATCACAAATAATTTCCTGTAAACGTCAGTCCATTCACCAGTATGTATATGTGTACAATTTTCTTTAAACCACTTTATAAATATACATTATATTGTCAACATTGAAAAGCGTTTCTAGATTTCTCAAAACAATCTTGTTCCACCTTTGAATTTAACTGAATTACTACCTGCAAGTGACAGCAAAATTCTTGAAAAACGATATGGTCTTGTCAAAAAGGAATGCTTTTAAATTTCTCGCGTGAACGCATTGCAAACTCAACAGATGCGTTGCGGATAAATCCATTTAGTCGTGGAAATTCGAACAGATGTCGGTCAAACACAAACAATTCCATATTGCGCCTTGCACGCGATTCTATTCGACGCAGAACTTTAGTCAAATCGACTTTCTAGGCAATAGGACATGCAATAATCCCCAAGCGTAAAATGCATGCGTCAGAAACGTAAATTCCCATTAATTTTTATGAACTTTCATAGTGGTTACATTATAATGGTGATATAAGGCAAAAATTATATTTTAAAAACTATCTTCTGCAAACAACAATTGGAAAATGTGTAATGTGCTTGTTACTAATTAATTACAGCTAGTAATGAGATTCAATGCTTCGTAGTAAATGTATTATGAAATGAAAGATTCATTTTATACAGAGCTATATGACTGTAGTAGCACATTATCAAGAAATCTGTTTGATAAAATTTTACAACATTCAAGCTTTATTTACAATATCCGAGCAAATTACAGTCAACATTTCCCATTGGTTTGGAAATCAATACTCGAGAAACTTTTACAAGCAATTATTTTTCTTATTGAATACATCTTAAGCCATATAATTGGTTTTCAGAAACCTTTTTCAACTACGCCATCTTGCATCCGAGCTAATTAAAAAACCTTTACATCGTAAGGCTTTAATCAGTTTTTTTTTACTTTTTTTTAAATGAAAAGTGTCATGCTGCGTTTTATGTCATAATAATGGAAGAGGAAGACGATGATATTAAGACGGCAAAAACATTACCGGCCGTTAGAATTTTACAAAAATCCATGTCAACCAGTGTGAGTGTGGTCCAGAAGAGCAGAGTTCAATCCCAGGTTCGGCAAGTAATGCTGAACCAAAGCTCTATAGCCGAGGAGGAATCAACGAAAGTGACGCCACAATGCCAGATTGTCACACATCAAGCATCGGGTGATTCTGTGGAGTACGAGGAGAGCGAGGATAGTGTATCAGAGGAACACAAGATCCTAAAGAAAATCTCTACTCGATACGGAATGTTGAATAAAAGTCCAAACTCCAGTTCTTCACAGGAAGAATATGAGCCCGAAATAAAACACCTCGGGAAATCTGGTCAGTTTCTTTCGGCTGGTACTCGAGTTGAAACGGCTCGTTCAATGGAGAGTTTAAGAACCACTCACCAGAGTCACCACCGTTCGTTTTTGACATCCAGTGACAGAGATGTGAGACGGAGTGCCGAAAGTCTCGACATGAAGTTAAAACGTAGAGCCATATCTGGAGAAGAAATGTCACTGGGCATAGAAGAAACCATAACAGCGGAAAGACGAAGAGGATTATTTGCTTGTAGCGTTCCACAACATTTATCGCTACCTCCGCCGACTAATTACTTGAATCTATCGCCCGGTGACCGACGTCTGACTATACTATCACCACATAGTCCACATCATTCACAGGATATGTTACATTTCTCATCTACTTTCAACTCTATGAAGAGCAGAAAGAAGAAAGCTATCGTACTGCCGAAGCTTGTCCTGCCACGAAGTGATTCTGAAATGAGTGAGGTTTTCTTCGACCACTGCATAGAGTAAGTAAAGCTAATTAAGGTCATACGTTGTAAATAGTAATTAAAGACTCAATCAGTACCTTGGAGCACGTACACTGCATTAGGTACATAGCATGACTACAATTATAGTGATTGATGTAACATGTATTCAAGACACACTATACAAGACGTACAATTATATTATGTGTCGTCCTGATTATCGTTTGTTCCCTGAAAATTGTTAGTGAGTCATTGTAGCAACTTGTATTCACTGGTTTGTGGAATTCTGAATGTTATTTATTTACTACGTGGAAACTGTACTCATTTCACTGGCTCTTCCTGATTCAGTTTACATATAAGCTTGTAGATGTCATATGAAGTTCTGATTATATATTTCAGTTGGCCATAAATAATTTAGTGTCGTCAACATAAAGTGCTATTTATTGACGCACCAGCTGACGCATATGTTATCTCGCAAACAGCCGGCTTGCCTACACACTAACTTATAATCCTCTCAATTTTACATTTTGCACGGAAATTTTAATTTTTATTCCTAAATGAATAATCTTTTACGTAATACGATTATTTAAGCTAACAATATTTTACATATAGCATAAATTAACATTGTAATATTTTATTTCATATTTTAACAATTCTGGGAATAGTGTTATTATTCTTATATAGCTGTTTATTCATTTACGAAGAGATAATTTGAATAAATCCGTAGATATACACTATTAATATGCAAATATTATTTATTTTCAGAGTTCGTACATTTTAACAGTTTTGCTTCTAAAATAGTATCAAATATTATTTTATGTGTATATAATTTAATTGGATCCGTCTTGCGTATAAACGGTTTTCAAAAATGTAAGTGCTCAGCTAGAAATTTAAAAAACTTGTATGGAATTTAAATCAATGAAAAATTTCATCTTGTCTCGTCCGAATATCGGAGAGAAACCTTTATTTCGGAGCCGCTGCCTCGTCGTATAGTGCTCGATAACGTATTGAACAGAAATAGACCGGAAATAGCAACATTTCATCCCTTTAAATGATTTACCATGCGTGTAAATCTTCCTGTAACTAATTGCTACTAGCGGCTATGAAGTCAACTCGAAACTGCATATAGTGAATACGTGTACAATTTTATAAAATTTATTTTTTCAAGTTCAATAAGAAACATTTATTGCTCTCCTCTAATAAGCTCAAACAAAATATCGCTAAAGTATTACTAAATGATAACATTAGAAAACGAAAATGATTATGTTAAAACAATTTGAAATAATTTCCTAAAATGTAATAAATATACTTTACTGTACTAATTAATAAAGTTCATTTGGTATTTACATTATAATGAGATTTTAACTACAACAAGCCTACCAACTTTTGAATGAAAGTGAACTCTAAAATAAACTTCTCAGTGAGACTACAGCGTTCCATTTTAATTTTCTTGCAATTTTAGCTTTTTGTTTAAAATTCACTAGGAGAAAACCTTCTTCATGTTTTTTCACAAGAACGGAAGAGAATACATTTTTATTTTATAACTAGTTTTTTTATCATACAAATACAAAAAATGTTATTTCATTTTTGTTACAAAACATGGTTTGTTTATAAAATATTCAACTTGCCTACTAGGTCAAAAAATGTTTATCTAATTTATTTTTCATTATTATTTGTTCTAAAACACCTCTCGAGGGATTTCAGTAGAAAGTATTTTTCTAGAATAATTCGACAAGCCATATATTTAGAAAACAATATGTTGTAGATAGGAAGTTAGTATGGAAACTAAACGGAATTTGCTTCTCTGGCATTAAATCCATCATGTTCTTCTAATTAGCTGTAATTAACCGCTCACATGTGCCAACCTGGCGTGTCATAATTCATAACTAATTTCACGTAAGTGTCTAGTCTGTCGATGTATGCCCTGCACAGTTATACACATGTCAATCACTTCCTTTAATATTCTGTTTTGGCAGCAAACATTTCCTTTCAATAAAATAAATCAATAAATGATTTGTGTGCATATATAAATATAAAATCTTATCATCTTCAATTAAACTCATTACAAAATGAAATTATTCCTCTATGGTCATAACATAATATATTCTGAAATATATTTTATGAAATGTGAGATTAACACTTTCTACTTCAATTTTTTAATCTAAATTAAGGATTATGTACGACTGTACCTGTGTTAATATAAAATTCTCTTTGTATAAACTGGAATATGCTAATTCAATTTTTTATGTTCATATTCTCTTGCATCAACAGCAAGGATGTAAACATTTTCTTCTTACTATATTTACTAAACTGTCTTCAGTGGCGTATAATTTTCAATAAGGCTGGTAGCTCGTTAAAAATTATGTTTTTAATATGATCGTGCTTTCACATAATACCGGCATTTTTTCTCTCCTCTTCTTTTACCTAAAGATAATTTTAAAGTCTTGTTGTATGTTCGTTCCAAGTCGAGGGTAAGAAACAGATTTATCTTTCTCTGTGGTTCTCTGTTTTTGCCATCGGCTACCGAGCAACAACAACCATCCAGTTTTGTGCCGAGCTTTACCTGCTCAAAGTTCAAAAGGTCACCACATGACGGCGCTACTATCTACCCGGGAATATGTTCATACATTGCACATGTATACGTTTGATGTACGTCAGTATGCATTTACGTTGTCTGTGCATTTCACAACGTACATGTAAATGCATGTGCGTGAGTGCTCCGTTTAATGCCGTCTGTCCTTATTAATGAACATTGTATGCGCGTCTATAATCCTGGCATAGCGTGTTGTATAACTCAAGTTCAAATACAAATCATCATTCCTCGAACAAGTCTGACCGTGATTTGTTTCGTAATACATACAGTGAAATAGGAATACGAGTAACAATCGTCCTTAATTGTCGTGTCATCAATTTTAAAGCACACATTGAAACACCGTAAATGTAATTATTTTATTTCACGTAACATCAAATAGGAATATCCGTTATACGACCACGTTACACTACTGCACGAATACATGTACATATATATGTATGTTTACGTTGTAGGTATATAGAATAATCCCATTTAAATTGGATAGCGGAAATCATTTGATCACAAACATGCTAAACGTCGGATCTTCTAAGCTGCTTGCGTATCATTCATATATATACCTTTCAATTGTATTACATAAATGCTTTTATATCAAGCATTTGTATCGTTTGTTCAAACGTACATTCGTATTGTCATACAATTGCACACATCAAGTATGTATTTGTATAATACTCTTCACAAGATAGTTGAAAATAAATACAGATTGAAATTGTTTCCAATGTTATTGTAAATTCAAATATGAAAAGCGTACTTCCAATCCTTCAAGCGTAGTATGCTGGTTGCAGATCAAACAACACTACGGGCAATATTAGAAAACATTTTCCACAACTCATATTACGTACATCATAAATCTACATTTTGTTATTTCTAATATGTTGAATATGATAAAAAAAATGACGAAATCAATGAAAAATATGTTATTCCGCTTATTTAAACATATTTTATTTATTCAAAAACACACTTGGTAAAGGGTTTTACTTGATCTTATTAGGTTTTTGTAAGAAATGTAACGTACTTTTATGTCATATATTCTATGTTCAATTTGTATACAAGTAGATATTCTGAGAACTACAATTGATCAACTTGCGTGGGCTTATTGAAATTGGGGTTGAAGCATATTTCCTTTACGTAGCTACCTACAAAAGCACCGGAAATTGAATCTGAATCTGTTCATTGTGATCTAAGTATACTTAAGATAAAAAGTACATTTTTGTTTATAGTTAAAATCTATTCCAGCTAGACCCACATTGCGGTTAAAACATAAACCATGTATTATTGTAGTGTTACATTTTTTTATTTAACCTAGATTTATCTAATATTGAATTATATAAAGTTTTTTCTAAAATTTTCAGTACAAAGTCTATCTGTAGAGAAGTACTGTAAGATAAAACAAATTTAATAGATTTCTATAAACAAATAACATCTAATCACTACATTTTATATGTAGGTATATTGATTATAAATATTTGTTAAATTAAATAAATATAAAGATACGAAAAGAGACTTGTAAAAATCTATAAAACTACTAGTAAAATTATCTATTTCAACACACGTGTTTTTCTGATTTGATAACACAATTATGTTTCACCTTTCTAATGTCATATGATATCTGTATATTTTAGTAAAAAGATGCTACTTGATTTTATCAGTAATTCTTAATACAATTAATTGAATTGTGAAAAATTTGATAATCAAACACAAGTAAATGTTATTTAAAACACAACACAATTAATCATAAAATATGAAAATATATTTTAATTGTACTTATATCTTGCATGTGTATTGCACATATGAAGTTTATCGACAAAGCAATTTACTACTTATCGTGTAAACATATTTGTAATTCATGTTCCAATGAATAAAAAACGCTGTTTATCTCTAATCAATTTGTTTACCTCTACTAAAGTGCTGGTTGGAAACTAATGGCGTTGCTGGTACATATATACTTGTTAATAGTTAATTACAGTTATCTCTCTGTATTTTATTTTTACGAAAATTGTTTTTATTATTTTCCTCGTAACTAAACGTACCTAAACTGACAACTGACATTTCAGTACCGCATTTGAACACTAATTAATTGCATGTTATGTAGTTAGGTTAAATTTAGATATCCTGCTGTTCTATAACTGTAATAATTACAGTATTACAACGCTTGACATAACTTTGACCAAATATAAATGTGTTTATTATAGTATATATGCACATATAACATATAGTGTTTATGTAGTTTCACGTTAAATTGTATATTTAATATCAAATTCGAATGAAAGAACATTTCGCACTTTTAGTCTGAATAAATTTTGTCTCAGTTCTGCCTTTAATTTATGAACGATAATATTAAATATATTTTACAATTTAAATATAGCGTATAGTATTTAGCAATCTATAAATTATATAGTGTTAAATTATACGTAAACATGCATAAGTTAGTCATAATATAAAGAGTATATGACTAACTACTCAGAGTTCCTAAACAATTTCAAATATCTTGATGGTTTGCCAACTGTCAAGAAAGAAAATAAACCAAACTCTTGAAATACGCGACTGGTGACCCAAATCCCAGTCTGCAGTACATTGCATACATTACAATTCTCATTCCTTCATGCAAAGCTTTGTTCTAGCTACGCGGTGTAAATGATGACTGACATATGTATGTAACGTATCCTAGTCTAGCTAGGTCAAACTTATCTTTCCTTAAGTTTATACATTTTCCGTTCCACGTGAATTTACGTTTGTAACCTTTACCAGGTTATTTACTGCAGCTAGTCGTGTCACCCTCGTATACTCGCCACAGAACTATCGACTCTCCTCCACCCTGTGCGACCCTGATAGTAAACGGCTGACGCTTTAATCAATTACCCCATATAGGTTCATGTGTGTGTATGTGTGTACCTAGGCCATGTCACCGGGAACGACCGACTGAAATCGCAGTTTACCCTAGCACGTAACAACTGACAATCGCAGTGCTTCATTTACAAACCAGTTAACCATACACACTATGCACAGGACATATATGCACACTCATTCCCGTGTTTATTAATTCATTGGTCGCGACTCTAATTAAAATGTAAATTGATGTTTATTATATTATAACCAAAGCACAGAGACCACGCATACAGTATAAAATTTAACGTAATGCAATATTACTCTAATTAGCTAGGGCTTTACAAAAAAGCACAACGTACAAACATTTGTATAATGTACATATTGTTAAGAGTAAAAACAAATTGAATAAAAATGTAATTGTATATGTGTACGGTAACATTGCATATCTACTGCTCCTGTTTGCTGTGTATTAGAATTTGCAGAAAAGTTGAATTGGATAACGTTGAAACTAAATGGAAACTTTCATTAAGACTCTTATATGAACTGTGCAAAGTTTAAATCCTGGCAATCCAGCTTTAACGTTGTAAATTTAAATTTAAAATTTCTTCCAGAATTATAAATTAATTGAATGTACAAAAAAAAGTAAGCAACGACATTTTATAAAGTTATAAAATGTCAAAGATTTACGGCTACAGCTGACCACAAGTTCATAAAAAATTACTAGCACTTTTAAGTGGTTACCAAGTTAATTGATGCGCGTAATACACTTTATTATGCAATAAATATTTTATGGATACTAGAAAAAGATCTTTACCAAAAATATCTTCTAAGCTGTGATGTAAATATAGAATCATATACTAGTATTTACGTAAGTACATATCAGAATAGTTATGATGACTTTTTTTGGAATTAAGCGTCGCGGTGACATTGAAACTGTGTTAATTATCTCGTACACAAGTACTTACATGGTATGGATGGTAAACTATATTATATTCATGAACATGTCGCCCAACTTTTGCACATGTAGCACTCAGCGGTGGTAATAATTCATATTGCAGGACATGGAACAACGTGTTCCATGTATGCAGACATGGATTCCTCTTAATTTGCATTTTGTTTTCTGTATAACAAACATGGTAATACCTACACGAATACATGATGAAATAAAAATATGAGTTTATAATTGTTTTTGTTTACTTTGTTTTGTTTTAAGCTCGTGCGTTGATATGATAATATTTCCGTTTTTTAACAGATATTGAGTTAATAAAAAAATATATCATATGTAATATGTAACACATATTAAAAATATCGTGATTATGTAATTATTAATGAGAATTACAGTCATTAATTATTTGTTTGGAACTAGGCCATTTCGAACGAACAATAATGTTATTTTTAATTCCTGGCCTGTGGCCTGCTTATAATGAAAATAAAATAACAAATATCTCATTTTATTTATAAACCGTATAAAAAGATAAGAAAGGAGGTATGTTACAGATACGAGTTACAATTGCTGATAATTAGGATTATTTTGAAAAAATAAACCTGCACAGACTGACAAATTCTTATTGCCACTTCTATTTTATCTTTTGTAAATATGGAATATCAGTAATATAGCAATAATTATTATGTATTATTGAAAGATACGTAGTATTTATTAACAAATTATTGCATGAATTTTGTTCCGAATTATTTGTTTATACATATACCGAATTTGAAAATAACATGTAGCGCCAGCAGTGTTGAAATGCTGACATAGCCACTTGTTGGCAATGCGGGGCCCATATCATAAATAGCTTGCGCGGATCGAAATCTACAACTTGGGATACTCGACGATAGATGGTGCTTCGCATGCACTGCTATTATTGAACGGGAAATAAGTTTCGACCCTTTATTTTAACTTAATTCTAACAAATTTGTCTTCCTAATATATTATGCTCTGTTTTACATACATACACGCATATCTGTGTCATTTCCTTGGCTTGAATTATATATTACAAATCACGTATTTTAAAAATTAATTACATTCTTAGTTAATATAACAACTTGCCTGGTAATGTTTTAGGTTGTTTGCGAATAACTATTGTCAAACAATTCATCTAAATTATTATGAAACCTATATTATTCTGCATATTTCTTGTGATATTTGTAAAATGTTATGGATCTATATAGACATTGCTGGCAATTGACTATCAATACTGGTTTCCATTTAAAGAAGTCACATGGTTAGGCTTCATCGGATGCTGCAAGGCTATATCTCTCTCCCACGCACAGGAAGAGAAAACATGGCGGCGTGACGCACGTGATTCCGGGTATGTCCGCGACGGCGCTCACCCTTTGAACTGACGTTCCAGGTTCACCCCCGCACCATGGCAGCTGTGGGAGCCATCTCGGGCATCGCATGATATGGCCACGTTAGTGCTGTGCCGTCACCGGAGCGTCGGTGCTCCATCACGTCGCTTCGCCAAATAATTATTTACTAATTCGCTAGTAAACGCACATATTCACTACCGAGCGTAGAGTGCCGGCTGCCGACCACAGCGACTGCGCCCCCAAAGTTCTCTCTGATCTGCTTCTGTTAAACATTATGTTTATCCCCTTTTAGTTCTTCTCGTGCTTGAACGGACGGTGCTTTTAAAAACTAAATGTTTTACTGTTTTGTCCATCAACCATTATTAATTAATAGTATTTGTTAGTGTGTAGTGGTTCGCAACTAGTTGTTAACTTAGACATTTCTGAAAGTTTTTATTTATGTTTTCTGTACGGCGTAAGTCTGTATGGCAACAACAACTACGTTCTCATCACGTGCTAGTTAGCAATTCGTTCGCGTTGCCTGTTCCACGTTTCATTGTAAGATAAAGTAGTGCCGGCTTCGCCTTACATAAAAATTATAATTTTAAATGAAGCGTGCGACGGACGTCGTCTACGGAACACCACTACAACAGAGCAGAAATCGATTCGTGGTTTTGGCACGTTCGCGAAATGGGTTGGACGCTTATGTTGTATTCCGTGTTTGCTCGTATCGTGCACAGTTACCGGTATGTATCATCTGTTCGTGTTGAAACAGGCGCGCCCGGGGCACAATGCAACAAGATGTAGAGTACGGTTAGCGTACGTAAGGTAGTGGACAATGTGCCGCATAGTGTTCGCACGTTGTTTCGTTAAGCTACGGTTATAATCGGTATACCGGTAATGTAGGCGAGTGCTATCGACAGTTACCAACCGAGTTGCGCACAATGGGTCAGGATTGGTGCATACGCCGGAAGCGGAAGAGGACGACCGGAAGCTGCTGCCCCTGTGGCCCTGGTTTTCGGGTCTTTCCGTCACGGTAACTCCACAATCTACCTAGTATCAGACAAAATTACAAACTCTAATGCATTTCTTTATGAATCTCTGATCTGGAACATGTGCTAATGACAATAATATGTTATGTTTATTAATTATTAATATCGTTTGAATTTAGTATTATGAATATCAATAAATAATAAACAATATTTGTGTACACATGTTGTTCATTGGCAGTACTGTTCTACACTTTTATAAACAAGTAAATATTCAGTTTAGTTTCCATTGAATCTCTAGTTACAACACTCCACATTCAAGTTGATGTAGTGTTAGTTTACAGTTTCCTAGGTTTCATCCTTTAAATCCGTAACCAGAAACTTTACTTACATACAAAGCTCTATAAAACATTGTTTTAGAAAAGAAGTCTGTTCAAGTGTTGTGGTAGTTTATAAGAAAATTGCATATAAACAGAATTGACGTAGCGTCTAGTTCAGATTGCGAAAATATTATGAAATTAGTGTGTATATATGTTTGTTGTCTATTTGTTTTAATCTTATCAATTCATACTGAAGTTTCAAGTGTAAGTTGTGATACATTCAATTAATATTTTTGTTTGTATTGTATTGGTGTGTAGCCAATATTAAATATCATATATGTTATAACGGTCTATAAATATCTAAAAATTCTATTAATATTCAGCAATTTCAATATATTTAGCTTAAATCTCGGATGTTTAGCCTGTAATCAGATCTGTTTAGAACTGATGGATACATCCAGTTTATAAGTCTGAACAAGGAAGCCAATGAAGATATAGCTTTGAAGAACGATCCATTACAATGAGAAACCTACGATCATAAGCGCAGCCTTGCACAAGAGGCTTCCGTCATTAAAATGTAATTAAACTACAAGAGACTAGAAGAAAATCTCGATTTTATCCTATGTAAATTCATCGTCTATATAGTCTAGTCCTAGTTAATACTTATTTGTCATGTTACAACGTCCTAAATATAATTATATATTAATAGATGTGCCATATATAACGTGTTAAAAGACGGGACATGTAATTGATCACTCTTAAAACGACATTTCTAGAAAATACAATGATTTCTCTAGAACTACAAATCATTGTAAAGCTATTAATCATTTTCTTGTTAGTAATTGATGTAACTATTATTAATTGTGGTCTTTCAGGATTTTGACGTTGCCACGTATTTATTACTTTGCCGTTATTAATTCACAGATTTGTATGGTATTAGTGACACATACACACGCAGACACATACATATATTCATTGTAACTTATGCATGTACATACGTATTACACGCACGGCTTTGTGTTCGGTCGTGTGACGTTTGTGTTACGCCACACCAACCGTTTGACGTCATAGTATGACGGCCGTATTACCTGCATTGTTTCACACTGTTAAATATATTCTATACTTTCGTGTTGCACGCGACAATGCCAGTATCGATCCGTATTATTATATAAATCACGTAGCTTTGAAACTATTGCATGTACTCGGGCATATTGTATACGATTATTTAGTGAATTTTGCTAACTGACCGGAACTTTTAACAGTGTATTTGCGTGGTCGAGGTGTTTATAGTAGCGACGCCACCTGCTACACTAGTCTCTGGATCTATAAAAGAGTCTTCATTTCTACCCTCGCACACCCCTCGACCAACGATTAAAGGTTAATAGGTCGATCACACTGAACGACGCGGGTTCTATATATTACTTCTCGTAAGCTTACCTCTCCAGCTAAGCTCACCAAGGTTATATGGACTCGTAGTAGGCGTAGTACGCTTGTAACGCGTCTTATCGTAAAATCGACGTATGTATATTATTAGAGAAACGATGATTGACAGCATGCCAGTATGATTAAACATTTTTATTTCGCCCAGTAGTTCTTTATTCTTATTTACAGTACAGTGATTACTGCTTTTATCTGCTGTAATATTTACATAATTTTTGTTTACGAGGTTATTAATGTTTAACCCATTTTGTTCGGTCAAATTATTTATACAGTCTTCGACAAATATGGATTTTTATACATATTTATATACGTTTTTATATTTTATGTATTCCAATTTAATATAGTCTTTTTTGCTTGGCGATTAATTCTAAATAATCCACTTGTAAAGTAGCTCATAATAAGGCAATTAAATATTATCTATAATACTGAAGAGGATCATCTGATGTCATTAATTATTAGCCAATTAAATACATTTTTATAAGGTATATGTTCTATATATAACATAATTATCTGGCGTTTAATTTTATTGTTAAGTTACTGTGCTATTAGTTACCATGTCTATCTAGTAATACTTACTAAGAGCAAGGTTCAAGTTTGGTTGCTCTGGTCGTTAACTTATACCGTGGATAGATAGGTATATGTGTCATAGATAATTATTTTACCATTGCATCTCGATACATATTTCAGACGTCTGCTTTAGATGATAAAGGCACAGGAATTGTGCATCCTTCACTTACACATTTTAGTATCAATTAAGCTCTTATTTGCGTTCCGGGTCACCAGCGTTGCTCTTGAGAGGCTGCCGTGAGGGCGAACTACGTTAAGCGCCGTTCCAATTTGCACACGACGCTCTACACATCTCTCGAGCTTTCAATTAAAGCACGATAAAACACGTTGCGTACTACAGTTTCAACCTCTTTACGTCCTACGTCACATCTCGTTACCTTTGCAAAGTATTATCACAGATCAGATCCTCAAGTACGCTTCTGCAACAGAACATAATTTTCCTTCGAGTCTCTTTTTCATTAATGGCCGGACGGAAATTACATAGGCATGTTTAATTATAATATTGAAATTGAAATTGTGATGGTAGTATGATATTTTTGAACTGGAAGACAGATATGTACATATATAGAAATATGATTAGTATTATGGATCCTGCGCAGCAGATATTGCCGAAGAATAGTGTCATTTCCACACGTATTGGGCTAGAGAAGTAAAGCTGATGGTACGTTTTGTGCCGTTCATTCTCCCCTCTGTGGGCCGCAAGCGTCGCCAACGGACGTCTACGTGTCTGCGCGGGAGGTCATCGCGCACGCGCTACTGTTTACTTCAGCCGGTTTCAGTCATGGCCGCGCCGCGAAAGTGCACGCACTACACTTTGGCCGTGTCGACCACATCTCGAGTGGTACATGGAGCCAGGTGTGTAATATGTGGTGTCATTGAGTGCGTGAGTGTGTCCGACATCCTCACACGGACGTCTTCCAGCGAACAGAAGTTAAATTTCGGTGTGGTGGTGCGCAGATGAACGGTATAAGTTTTGAACGTTAGAGGCGCGCAACGCCCCCGTGCGCATGTAAAACTTGTCATTGCGCATAAAATGATCAACATTATCATCGGGTACACTGATTTTGGACTAAAACACACTGAATCTCTTCTATACAGTGTATATATTGTTGTTGTACGCATCGACTGTGTGAATGACCGCTGAGATACCTGTTGAGACCGTTATACATCGTGTTA
>JAGJTL010000032.1:3744456-3797201 GCA_022063505.1 Calosoma granatense
CGCATCTTAGTTCACTTGGTCATCAGTGACGTGCTATTAAAGACGCTGTACAGCAAGATGGTGTGTGTGACTGTGCATCACGCCGCACCGTGCTGCTGACAACGGGGACATCCTGGTGTAAACAAGGACGATAACGTGCGCACACTCCGTACATTTTGGTTAGTAGTGTGACGCAGTACACGGAGTCAATACACGTGAGCACCGTCAGAGGTCGCGCACGTCGTCAATACACATACATATATACGTGAACATTGACGCAGGTACGTCACAGCGACAGGGAGTCACAGCAACATCCATGTGGTTGCTGGCATGCTGACTGCGTGTCATGCTGCAGTTAGACAGGAGGCCGCGGGTTAGCCCGTGGCCCGTAGGACTCCATGGGCGCCGATAGCGGCGGCCTGCCAGTTACCCCGCTCGCTGAAGAAAATCAATAGTGGCACCGGCCATGTGAGTGAGCCTCTCTGACGAGGTGGACGTGAGGCGTGCGGGACACACTATGCTAACATTACTCGTACTCCTGTGGACGCTGATTCGCGGTCTCAAACCCTCGCCAACAATACCGCAACCCCCTGCAATACCCACGACGACGGCATCGTCAAACACTACTACTCCAGAACCCTACAGGGAGCAATCGCCGGCGGCTCCTACACCGTCCCCTGAACCGGTCTCCGAAGAACCGGAAGATTCCTTCGATCCGGACGACTTAATAGAACAGGATCCGATCAGTGAATCTTCAATTACACGAATCTCAAGCGCTTCGCGCGCATCCATCACCAGCGTGGCGTCCTCCAGATACTCGGATTTCGCGACGTCACGCACCAGTTCCATTGAAGTGGGGAACGAGTCCCGTGCATCAATAACCTCACTCTCATCGTCCTCCACGTCCTGGAGACGATACGAAATGATTGGTCAGCGGTCCATTGAGTCTCGCGCCTCTGTGACGAGCATCTTCTCGTCAGACATATCAAGGAGAGATTCGGAAGCGATACCCGAGATCCCTGACGATGACGAGTCAACGGATTCTCGTGCATCTTACGCCTCTGCAGGAAGTATACTGTCTTCTGACAGTGTTAGAAGACATTCCGAGGCGATGGCTAAGAGACGAAGAAGTTCCGCACGAGCAGCACAAATCAGACGTAACACTAGACGATTTCCTTTAACTTACGATAGACGAAGGACAACAGGAAGGTAACTAAGTGAAAAATCACAGAAATGAAATATACCAGTATCTATTAATAGTGTACCATTTCATATCGTACTATAAACCTTATATTTTATTATTTAATTTCACCTACTTCTGCATTTGCTAACAATGGATTTTAAATAATAACACTCTAAGTACATGTATACCATACACATTTGTAAATAGAAAGTTTATTACATATATTCTGATTAATAGACGCTTAGCCGTACAGTACTAGTAAATTTATTTGTTTTCCGATGATATACTATATGTAATTTAACTCACGAAAAAAAAAATTGATAGCACACGAGCCGATACGTTATCAATAATTTGCGGAGCACGGCATATCACTGAACATGTTTTTCAATCGACAAGTAGTATGGAAGCATAGTTTCTTGCTGTGTAAATGTGATGGAGTGTGGTGCAACTTGTGTTTCACTAAATGTTAACCAAAGTGTTAGTGTAGTTTCACATGTCGATCGAAGTGCAGAGTAGACCTGTCTATAGAACTTACGGAAGACGTAGGTCTGAGTGTTTGTCCTACAGAGTATCACGTTCCTATCAAATGTAAGAGTCAAGTAATTGTTAAATAAGTGACTTCTCATTGACATTTGCATTAGTACATGTATATTTCGTGTAATGATGACATTCATGTCATTTATGTTGTATGACACAGTTAATCCGATGATATCTAACAAGGATAAAATACAAATATATGTCATGATAACTGTGACATATTAGTAAATAGTATCTTTCGCGAGGTACAACAAAAAAACGCACTAATTTTGGAATTGTATCTCTTGGCATCGATGAAACATTGGTATATTGCTTATTAATCAGTTATTATACTGATAGATAATCGAAATATGTCAATCATGTTTCTTATCGTACATCTTTACAAACAAATAAAAAAACCCGATTATGCTAATTGAGATTTGTCTGACATCATGTATCCATTTCAATACTAATTTGCATGTGTGCATGTGAGCTGACATTGACAATGACATTAGTATGACTGTTAAGTCGGTGTAAGAGTTTTCTCGTTTCCATAAAATGAATTGCTAGCTGTCAGTATAAACTACATATATACTAATGAGACATGTGTTACTAATGTTTTAAATATATCCTTGAAATGAACTTATTTCATAGAACAAATAATATTTCGTCATAATATAGGAGACAGAATATTAACATTAAGAATTTTGATATTAACATTTTGTACTTTTTAGTGTACTAATTATTATTATATCAGTTACCAACGTGTAATACGATAAATTACAAGTATTTCCAAGTAAGTACCGCAATAAAATTCTTCAAAATCTAATCGGAAATTGCACTAATAAATTTGTTACACATTAAACAAATAGATTCGAATTTTGTGGAAATGTTATGCTGGTAATTTATAATCATTTATTATTAAAATTTGCAATTAATAATTATTTGTATTTGCTAAATATAGAACAAAATTAATATGAATATTATGTGAAAGAGTAATGGAAGTAATTGAACCAAATATTTTAGCACACATATATGATACATGTACCGAATATAATCTCGACAATGTACAAGATAAAACGTAATATAAACACGCCTATCTCCCATGTATACCTTCACTGTATTGATAAGTAAGTCATTTATAATTTTCATCATGCAAGAAGCGAAAAGACGGTTAAATTATCGTTATTAAAGTGTATTTAAATTGTGCAATTATTTTTAAAATGTTGCTGTTAATAAGTCAGACATGGAGGTAAAATAAATAAAATATTTGTTAAATGTAAGTGTGCAACAAAAATGAACTGATAATTACGTGTGAGTTCAAATTACATCTAGAGGATTATGAACATTGTGATTAAGAGTAGGTCATTTATGATTTCAGTCCAAGATATTTGTATCTAAGATTAGTACAAATACTAAACTGCACTATTGTTATTTATCTACATACGGCGTAATGTTTTTCCTGGATTACTGCTTTTTATTAATAACCAAATTGTAATTTTTAATGAAAGCAATTTATTATTAAGTTAATACTATCCAGACATTAAAGTACTTACATGTTTAATATTTAAACACACAATATTTACATAACATAAATTTCAGCAGCAAATCATTCATTGTTTTCTGTATGCATATCTACTTTTAATTTTAGAAACAAATATAAAATGATCTTATTCTTTGCAGTTTTGATGTGGAAAATGGGGCCAGTCCCGGACGATCCCCGCTGGACGGGGCGGCATCCCCGTCAGCGGGCCTGGTACTCCAAAACCTTCCCCAACGGCGGGAGAGTTTCTTGTACCGGTCCGACAGCGATTTCGAAATGTCCCCGAAAAGCATGTCTCGAAACTCTTCGATTGCAAGCGAGAGGTAAGCACATGTTTATTGAATATTTACGTATATATACAGACTTGTACAGTAAAGAACTAGTTATAAGAAATATCTTCTCTTTCTGTGTCAGTTGTTCGTGATTGAGTATTTGTCTACTATTTGCTTCTAATAATAATCTTAGATTGAGTACATTGAATAGTGTAATGTTCTTTACTGCAAACTGATAGAATTTATATTGTTCTAGAAATGTATAACGTGCAGAATAGTGAAGAAGTAACACTATTTTATGTAGTCATTTGATCGGTGTCTGCTTCGTTATATGTGGATTCAAATTTCGCGCGTTACCTACTTTCTTGTACATATTTATACATGTGTCGCTATCTGTACAGTGCGTAACTAACTTGTGATATTGATCTAATGATATAGCGCAAAGTTTCAACTTCAATCTGTAAATAAATTTTATAATTACATTACATTTGATAACGGAAATTGTACATATATACAGCAACATTATGAAATCTGTTTTCACTATTCTTGGTTTATAATTTATTTTATAAACAGTTAATTGTTGTGTCATTTAGTTTTTTGTGTCGTATGTTCCTGGAAGGTTAATATTTTTAATATATTTTTGTATCTACGGCCTATCAATGAAATACGCAATTATTTATTTAGAATTTTGTATAATTCCATATTCATACCACTCTTCAGCATTTTAACCACTTGAAAAATATTCTTTTTCATTTAAAAATGTACCAATTCATTTTGATGGCAAGTTTCCATTCATACTGAAGAAAAGATTGAAATGTTCCAGAGTTTTAAAGGCTATTCAAAATTAATAATTATTGGAGCAATTCCAGTGTAGAAATTTTACATAAAAGATGAAACTGATATTATACAACATTCGCATTTTGAGAGAGTTATAAAAGGACAGAATTCTGTTTACTGAATAAGTTATCCTAGTCGTATAACTCTCCGTAGTAGTCAATGGCAGCAGCACTATCGTTGCGAGTAAATTCATTCCTGATTTTTAGTAGAATCCCCCCACCACTGATTTCCCCCACTTGTAGATAAAGATGACTGGTTAGTGGTGTAGCTATAGCTGGTGGGGATTGAAATGGTGATGGTGGTGGTAGTGGTTGTTGAACAGGGGTGGGAGCGAAAGCTGCAACGACTGCCTGGCCTCCATCGATCCATAACGACACGCTTCCCATCGGCCACGTTCTCATCTCATTCGCCATTCTCCAACAGCTACGCACACATTGTACTCGGCAATATTTAGCGATACCTGCATGTCACTGACGTTATAAGTACAGAATATATATGTACATATCTTAAAGTCAGTTAGGAAATGTTACCATCAAGAGAATATAATTATTTTAAAAAGTTTTTTCCCATTTATCTGTCCTTCTTCGGAACATATAATCAAACAATCACAAAAAAGAGAATGACACAACTTTTTTAATTACAAACCATGTAAAAAATATTATTATCACTATAATTTTGTAAATAGATAAAAGAAACAATTTATAATTTATTATTCAAATTAATTTCAATTTCAATTTAATTTCAGTAAATGTAAATATTTACTAAAAGCATTATCAGAAGTATATATACTGTACCATAATCCTTTTTTATTCTGTACACTAAATATTTATTTATAATACAATGAAATATTGTATAAACACAAATAATGGATAAATGCAGAACTTAAAATATAATTTCCACTTATGGTTAGTGAGCTTTTATTAATTCATGTTTGCACCGCAAATCTATCTGCTGGGGATGGTATGTGACATGTGGTGATATTTTCCAGATTCAAGGAAACGGAAACCGTATTGGACCGATCGTATGTACTATGTTTGTTATCTTGTGCATCTATCCACATCTATCGCTTTGTAGTTCTGTTTGTTTAAAATGCTTTAGCACGATGCTTAATTTGTGTTCGCTGCACCATGTATTTTCAGTAACTATTTTGTATTATTTTATGCACACATATAGATATTCCATTCAACAGTGTTATTCCGGATGAATATACTGTACTGGTATATCCGTAATTAAGCAAATATCGTATGATTATTATTGGCTATTATGTCGACGAGTGTTTTGCACTTTGATTTTATATATTGACTGTTATAATACAACGTATCAGAATACTATGCAAATATCAAAGTGCTGTAAATGAGACAGCAGACCGCTTTTAACTTTCGATCCAGTGGGAATATAGCACTTTGGTCGTATGTAAATCACATGTTTGTAAGCACTGGTGGTTGCCTAACTGTCAGCCCGCTGGGAATATGTATACACGACGAAGCAATTATGTGAGAAACAAGTATGAATCGATATACGCATGTGCGTTAGGGACACGAGTGACCAATGAAAATTAGATATATATGTATAGTAATCTACTGGAATTACCCTGTTCGGACAATTATTTCCATGTCAGTTATAATCTTCTGATAAAATAACTATATTGCTTGAATTAAGTTAACATTTCCAAGTAAATTAGTTTTGAACAGTAATTGTCATGTAATTACTTCAATCTAACATAATTTATAGATTTCATCTAGCTATATTTGAAATGTAGTAAGGCACTGTGATTATTTTTATAAAAAGTTTTAGATTTATCATGGCTGTAGTCGGTTAACAGTTTTCTCATTTAAATTTACTAAAAGCTTGGAATTCTTGTTTTTCATTTTAAAATTCCAGATATGAAAGTACTAAGTGCTCAGAAATTGTTTGAATAGATATTACGTTAATTAATTGGCATGGATACGTACAGTAGTTTCTGTAGTATTAGCAAATACATGCGTTTGTGTGTATAGTGAAGAGGCAAGTTACAACCAACTATAATATCCAGTAAACACTATATAGATACTCACATCGATAACATTATCAGTGTATTATTTTTCCGATAAAAACGCGATTAAACTAGTTCAGAATGTAGAAGATAGTATGTTACAACTAAAATATTTACTAGCAACCTACACGTATCATATACGTTAAATCATATTAATTTAACTATTTTATTTGAAATAAATTTTATTATTGATATTACTTTTGTCATAATTAATAATAAATATTTGAATAGGTAATTTAGTTTCTGATTTTATGTTGTTAATGTAAAGAACGTAACTTTTTCATTATATATATAATTTGTGAAACTCGTACAGTTATAGATTTATAAATATGATATTAATATGTATTAAATAAACCAAGTGCATTTCATTTCAATGTATGACTGCGTATTTCACTTTTATTTATGTTCAATTTCTTTGGTTATTGACGTAGAAATATCCTCATACATATTATATTGAAAACTGCATTGATGGATCTTCGTTCATTTATTACACAGAGTAGAACGTAATATGAAAGCTTCAATATTAGATATGCCATTATTACTTTGGAAAAAGGAGGAATAAAATTACAAATACGCATCGGTAGTTTGCTTTAGTTACGCATAACTGAATGAAATGAACACACCGTAGCTTACTCTAGTGGTCGCGTGATGAATAAACTCAAATACAGGAAGTGAATATTAGAGTTGTTTATTCCATCATTAATGTGACATTAAACTCTTTAGACTAGAGGGTCATAGAAGCTCGTTACTTTTTGAGAACCGTGATCGCCATAACATTATCATCAATAAGCAGTTTCGTATTCAACTCGCATTACTATAGTTTATTTGTTTATAGTTTCAACAACCGTAATTGAATATGTACGATTGATTCGTACTGCGTCGAATCCATCAGATCTATTTCCCGATTGAGAAGTTTTTAATTATCAGAAAATGTTTGAAATAACACTTCTTCTTTGCGAGAAACTTTTTATCTTCATTTCAGCAAATTAAAAATGATTAACTTCAGTAATTAATGAAGACGACACAAACTTATATACGCATTACATATAATCAAATAACTTGAATATACCTGTTTTAAATATTTAAAATATTATATATATATATATTCTGAGAGTCCATTTAGAAATATAATCTTCTGTTATTCATTTAATTTATTTCAAATCAATTATATAACTTGTGTCAAGAAAGTGATGAAAGTTTATGTTTAACTAAATTATGATTATTAAATTCATTGTATGTACTAAGAATTTTAATTTGCATAGAAGTTGAATAGAAGAAGAAACTTTAAATAACTTTACGGGATGTTGAAATTTACGTCGTTCTCCTTTCTTTATGTTTTTCTTTCTGCTTTTGTAATAATATTTATTTTATTCGTCCGCAAAGTTTGCATTCTTCATAATTTATGAGATCTTACAAAAAGTATTGTCCGCTTATGTGAAATTGTTTAACTATTACAAATATTTTAGATTGATGGAAATTCAACAACAGTATTAAGTTTGATTAAAAAATGCTTTGATGTGATCAATTCGCATATTGTTTCCATTTCATTTGTGCTACATTCGATTAGTAGTATATACGACACCAATCATTTTCTTCAATATAATTCTTGTAAGCTAAGCATTGTCAATCCAGTTTGCATTGAAAGACATCCTTCTCTAAATCTTCACTGACACTTTACGATTAAAGTCTCTTTTCATAGGTTCATATTAAACATTGTCCTTTCTTCTCTTATCACGTGACCTGACGTCTGAAAGATTTAAACCTTCCTAAAAATTAAATTTCCGCTCGGCATCTTGCTGTGAACACATGCGTTCTGTTAAGTAACATCTGCGTGTGAACCTTCCTTCCGTTGCTGGCAGGTATTCAGCCAGGTGAACTGTTTCTCACGACGCTAACTGATTCCCCAGTTGTAACATGAATTCATATCCTGTCATGTTAGCTTGTGTCATCAGCTAAACGATACATATGCATACTCGTATAAACATGAACATTCGTGTCAACGAATGCAATCAGACAATACTACATGCACGAGTATATGTAAATACTGGACATGTGTTGATTAAAACTGAAACTGGAAACGCTTTATCAACTGGACATTATTAGTATTACACTGTCTGCAGTCGTGTGCCAATGGTGTTACAGGATAAATATTAACAAAACTACTAGTAATGTCTTGTTAAAACGTACACATCCGAGTTACATGAATAGATGAACTTGTCCAATTACAACTAATCCCATTTAATAAATATAGACAGTGTCAAAGTTGAATCAAAAAAGGTCCATTGTCAATTTAGTTCTTTTTGCATTTAATTTACGTTGATACACTGTTCCTTACGTTCATAAAACTTTAATATAAATGTTGATGAGGTAAATTTGCATTGTCGGCTTTAGCGATGAGCTGTTAAATACATTTTTCACTTAGCTTACACAATAGCTATTGTTACATTAATGATACAGTGGACTAGAGAAGAAACTTGTCCCGCGTCTCTTCGATAATTTCAAACAATATGGGATCATTATTTAGCATAATAAGGTTACTGTCATTGTTATGTCCGTTATTTAAATAATCTGGTATATTTCTCTATTACATTTAGAGTGTATGACGCACGTCTGTAGTATATGAACTGATATTGTTTTTGTATTTTATAACGAGATATTCTATACATACATATGTATGATCTATGATGTATCATACATATTTACGGTGTGTAAATTTTTCTATCGAATTTATTCATTGTATCCGGCTTTGTTCCTACGTGCCCGAATAATCGAATATTTTAAAATTTGACACGCTACTGCTGCAATCTGATACGAGTCTTTCTCTGCAGTCATCTCCTCGTCTATCTAGTATTCCTCCCACCCAAAGACTAAACACTCGCGCAGTCCCAGTTGTGTCGTATTGCTGCCACCCGCAGTGTGCCGCGCCTTTTAAATCTAACAGTACACATTGTGATACATGTGCTTCCACACCACAGTGCAGTGAATGAGTTATTTTAATTCTGTTTGTGTTTACATTAACACGTGCTAGAATGTGTGATACATCATTTACGAGTAAATTAAAACTAAATTGGTTGCAGTGGCGTAGTTTAAAATCTACTAAATCATTATCGTTTGTTTGCAAATGCAATATTGGATAAAAATTTACGAATAAAGTTCGAATTCAAGCATTGGTCGCAACTGGTTACATTATTAATTTTCCGTGAAATTACAAAGAGAGCGCATGTTCGACACATTAAGCAGATATGTTTAAAGAGTTCATGTTGACAGTCAACTACAAATTCCAAAAGGGTTTAATTAAAAATTCTCTTTTTGCATCCGATATAGAGCTTTTAAGTTTTTTTTTTATTATTTACTGTGCTAAATGGTTTTGAATTTTTGTAATTTAGTAATCAATTAGAAAAAATTGTTGAAGCATAGTTTTTTCGGTGAAAGAAAATGAACTCGTTTGAATCTGCATAAACGTGAATAGTGAATTTCAATATACGTATATAATATTTAAAATATTACTGAATACACTAGTTATATTTGATGGATTTTGATTACGGAATTCCTAGAATAATTAGTCAAAACTCCAGCGGAAACAATGGAATGTATGTTGAATATTCGTATATAATCGCGGTATATTGTATTTACAATCAGGATGACATTGTATAGGTTCGGTCGTTTACATAATGAACCCTGAAGTAACCTTTTCATGTGATTGGACTTGACCAGAGCGAAAAGCCATCAGTGGTGTATGTGAAGCAGTGTGAATGTAGTCTCAAGCACTACGTAATGTATTGTGCGTGGGTGTTCGTATATACCTAGCCTACGCACACAACATCAACCAACCAGTCCATATAGGTGCCCAATAGGCATTCTGGATGTGACCGTGAACGGATAGCGCAGGCTCCACTTTGCATCCACGCATGGCGCCAAAGCTCCGGCTGTATCGAGTGCACTGCCAATGTACAGTAGTCAAGCTCAACCTGTCGTGACGGTTGCTGGTTAACATGTTAACCATATAACAGACAGATCTGTCAGTCATTCATTCACTATTGTATAGAATCAATCATTCACCAACACTGTTTCACATTTAAACTTGAAACTACGCCACCGCTCCGTACTTCATACATTGTTGTTGATTACTTCTGTAAATGTCTTCATATTACTGTTTCTATTTATAGACGACTACTATGGACAATAATTAATTATGTATGTGCTGTGTTCATTCAATTCACGAACAATTAACAAACAAAAGACAGTGGATTAACTAAGTGCTTACTGCCGTTTCAATAAATGGAAAAGTAACTTGTACACATGCGATTTGTTGCATATTTACAAACATTTTAGTTATGTTGGAAAGTTTTTTATTTTAGTCCATGCGCACTCTGTCTAGCTGATTGCCATTTAATAACTCGGTAATAGACAATCGTAGACCGAAACATTGTTTCTGTTTTTCGCTAATTGATTCCAGTATTGGTTCAACTGGCCACATCGGTTGGCCTTCGACCGTCAATCGTTGATCGACTGACCGCCAATACACGGTTAGTCCATCGGGAGTTTAATTTTTATGTGTTGATTGATCGGTGAAAAAGTTCGATGTAGTTTTATTTGTGTCACTTCGTCGAGATGTTGAGCCTAGTTAGAAATACAGTGTATTTGATTTAACTTGATTCACGGAATGAGATTACAGAACTTTGTTCTCTGTTTGCGTACAGGATTGGAATTACTAGTTGTATTAGCTCAGTGAATTCTCGCATATTTCATCCGATACGGTATACGATATGATACGGGCATTGTTGTTGAATAGGGAAAAGTGCGCGATAACGTTAAAATTATATCAGCAGTGAAGTAATGAACATATTTGTGGAAGTGGTGCGTGTGATGTAGTGGTCTAAATCATCAGCAATGTACGACGTCTAACACGCTGGCCAGAATTTGGGAGTCCAACAGTCCTCCTCCCTTGTCCCCATCCCCAACTGCTCCCGGACCCATCCGGCGAGGTTCCCTCTCTCGTACCGCTGTAGGCAACTGCTCCAGCCCTTCGCTCCTGATGACTGATCCCAGGCCACAGGATCCAGGCGGTGGCGCCACCGCGCCTCACGCTTTGCCCCGTACGCTGTCCACTAGCGCACTTCGCATCAAGAACAGATCGTCCTTTTGGGACAAGTTCTGGGAGCAGCGCACTAAGAGGGACTTGTAAGTGGCTTGTTACACAACGAATTCTCTTCTTTTTCTTCCCTGGTAAAACTTCAAGAGTCAGTACTCCGCCTCGCTCGACTATAGTCATTCTGCGTAATATAATAAGAGCCTTGCTTCTCAAAGCAGATCCATTTCACAAATATATAAATTTCTTTTGCTTTCATCCTATCTGAGCAGATTCCCATCAGTATATGGACCTCACTTTCATAAAGTCATTGATGTAAAAAGAACCTGTTCCTCAAAATATGAATATCCCTTAGTATTTAGATTAGAGCGTAAATATTTAGTACATTTACCCAATCAGAATTTTTTGTTCTATACTTCTCAACATTATTAAACTGTAAGAATGTTGGCTGTGACCAATATCGAGTCTTATGACTGTCTGTTCCATCTGGAGAAATTCCAGCTTCTTTCATTATTTTCCTCTAAGCCGTACATTCGAAAATCCGATTTTTTTCAGGGATATTCGTTCAGAACAATAGAGCTTCCAATTTTGGCAGATCGCTATTAAGATAAAAATGTAATGGAAACATTGTAGCATATTGTCTTCTGTAGTTTAAAGTCCGTCGTACAATATTATTTCATTTTAGTGTTTTGAAACAGGAAGAATTTCTGTCGGAAATAAATGTAATAAATGTCATCTTTGCTATTTTATAGAAATAATAGTAATTAAAATTTCAAATATTTACTATAAAGTTTAGATTTTCGATAAAATATGTCAAAGGCAGGTACATGGTTAATTACTATCTGCTAATTTCGCATCAGATCAAAGGATTGAAATCGTCTCTTTAAAGCCTTAAGATATATTCGAGTACACCAGGATGTCATATAGCACAGGATGTTTAATCAATTTTTCATAAATTTTAATTTCCTGTGATATGTCGAATATTTCTGTGATCGTCATTTCAAGTATGCAAAGAATTTACCTTTTAGTAATATTATATTTTATAGTTTGTCGTAGATACTATTTAATTATGTGTAACTTTACAAAATAATAACTACGTACCTTGAAACTTGTGCCTGTAATTCCAGTAAGTAAATAAGTTTTAATTTAAAAGTTTCATTTTTTTGTCAACCATTTTAATTAAAGTTGTGTACATATATTTAGTATTGGTCTCTTCATGTTATTATATATTTTAATCAGTTAAATAAAACTTTGTACAGAATTGATTTCATAGAGTTTATATGAGTTGCTTAGCAATACACAAACTGCTCCAGGACACATTGGCGAAATTCTATATTATGAAGGAAAACAATATTGATGGTGATTCAATAGAGATGTTAAAACAATGGTTTGCCAATATTCAAAGATGTGCTCGTTACAAATAATAATCGTTCTCTTGCTTTCAAATCAATAGCGAAGATAGAGAAAATTTCAACATGCTCAAATGTATGAATAAAGTTGCCGTGCGTGTTTTATTCTGCTAAATTCACTAGCGTTACAATTCCCTTTACATTTTTCAAAGGTGCTTCAATTTTTCTTTGAACAACATGAATAAGAATGCGAACAGTGATTTGCTCTTACAAAAAATTCAATTATAGCTAATAATAAATCGACATTTATATTTGAATAAATAATATTAATGTAGTTTTGTATTTCCGTTATCAGAAAATTCTTTTCGTTACCTGAAACCCTTGATATTTGTATGAAACATTCAAATCGATGAGCACATCTTAGGACATTATTTATTCATCACGTTTATTTCACTATATACATACAAACGTATATTTTTAAAATCTGTATTAAAGTTTTATGTTAACATTTATACTTCACTTATTCTAGAATTATTGGAAATGGAATTTTTTTATATTTACTGATCACTCTAATTACTAAATTCATTACATGTACAACACGTTGTTTTAGTTGTTGTTGAATTATGTATTGACTGTAAATATTTTTTCATGAGTCATCTCAATCTTAAGGACAAACAACACGTGTATCAGTAGTAATTTTAAAAACAACACGTCCACAATTAACGGGAGATCAAATCTTAAAACTTAATCAGTTGTGAAGAATATTAATTCGTTTTGTTAGCTGTAGATGTGTATTTGTTTGTACACAAACAAATCATGAAATATGCAACAATACTTTTGCATTTAGACGTAGACACTCTGAATGTATCCAAACATCTCAATGTTATTCAACATGTACTTTGTATTAGAAGTATTGAGATGAAACACCCTTAATCCGGCTATGGCAAGATTCTCTGCGAAAAAGCTGGCGCTATCCCTGTGAACCAATCGATAAACAAACTGTGGTGAGCATTGATCCAAGTCATTTACATCACCATACTGAACTTTTCTCAAAACCCAATGCATATATGTGCGTCGCTATGCTCGTGTGAATAGCTTGGCCTTCATAAAAAGGTTCGTCCTGCCCTTCTGTCTGAATAGAATCTCTCGACTCGTTCTTACAATGCTAGCATTACATTACAAATCGAGGATTATTTGAAAGATTCGAATAGTGAAAGGTTTCCAATAGTCTATTATATGCATAACAATAATTTAATACATTTTTATATCAATAATTGATACATTAAACAGATTGCATATTATGTAATATATAATCAATAAAAGATTAATTTGATCTAACTTTGTTTACATTAAAGATTGCAATATTGGGTATTTACGTTCGCAATGAATGAAAAATTTTATTTAAATTTATAATCTGTTTAGAAAATATTATTTGCAGGCGGAAAATAGTATTTTTGAGCTGATGATATCCGTCCGCTGTTATTGTTTTTACTTACAGATGGCGCCTGATTTATAGCTAAATTTAGACGCCATATTTCCATTAAAACAATTATTCTGTTTACATAGTATGTCACGACTGAATAGTAGCAATCTGCTTGAAACGTTAGGTTAGTGCAAAACAATTAAATTCTAACTACTAATGACCGTACATTTCATGTATGTTTACAAGAACAATGTATAGCTGGATTAATCTGTGATTGTAGTTGTTAAAATTTCATGTTCCTGTTATGTATAGATAGTAGAAGTAGACTCACTGTTACATATATACGAATGAAATCAAAAATGACATTGTATTTTTAATACAGTACATTATACAATCCTATTTTACTTATTTCAATCTATAATAATAGCATATAAGTTTGAATAAATCAAAGAATCGGAAGTACAGTATTAGTAACAAGTATAATGTTTCATTCATCTAATTAGAAAAAGTTTCTTCGATTCGATGTTCCACATCATTTTAACGGCGGCCGCAGATTCTATACCCTGGTCCGTTTCTATGGTTACCGAAGCGCGTAGGTGAAAAGAGTCAGGAAATGAACAAGAGAGAGACAACTACGTTGCACAACTTTGCCCGTGAAAAAGAGACAGATGTATTTAGTATCGACTAGGTAGCAGATCCCTCTGTCTCGAAATGCTGTAGATATCCCATCAAACCTACAGGACATATCTGGTTTCTTTCCCGGAAAACCTCCAGATGTTTACAACGATGCAAAGAGCTTGTTTATTATTTCCACGTATGCTATCCTGTTTTCCATATAAGTACTTATATTTGTACTTTGTTACGTTTGCTTTTTGGTATTAAGTTCACCATACACTTTGATATAATCGTTAAGTATTGAAAAATTTATTGTTTATTTCTATAGTGATTTGACATACATTATATATTATCTCATATATAAGTAAAGAGATCTTTATCTATCAGTATATTTGTTAAAATAACAGTGTTATATACGTCGTAGTAAATAGAAATAACGGTGTTCATGACATGACAAAACCCCCATCATATTGGATGCGTGTATGTGTGTGTGTGTGCACCCACGTTACGTGAAACTGCGCCATTCGTGAATTAGAACGGGTGAATGTGGTTCGGCTGATGGTTATTTAAATTGATATTTGCTTATCAGGTTTGTTGTTGAACGCTACTTAAAAGAGTCAGTAGTTGACGGGGTAACCGTGACAACGTCATTCCATATAAAAGGTTGCTAATGAATTAATGTGTCCTAATTTTACAGAATAATCTATATGTGTCTCGGAGACATGTCGCCCACGTCCTTGAGCCTGGCTTGTTCACTCTTAATTGCGTGTTGTTCTAATTGTATTAAAGCATGAGCTGATGTTTTGATATTCACTTCTATCCTTCCAATTTCCTACACATTGTTTGTGTCACAACTACTACAATGTTACAAATAATGAGCTGTTCATTTGTTATTTACATGTACACAATAGAACAGTTTCGTTGATTATTATTATCACAGTGAACATTCACAGACAGATGTCATTTTAATATATCTAAATTGAAATTAACATATGCTACACGTGCCTGTTAATTTATGTATTTATAGTAGTAATATAATACTGATGATAATTATAAACTAATAATTATTCCCTTATTTCTATTAATTAATAGATCAACACACCGCTCAAATTTAGGCATGCAAATTAATGAAAACTATTCGCTTATTAAACAGCCATGCCAATAAAGCTCCACGGTGTATATGAAGGAGTTTCTGGATTAATTACTAATATTATATTGTAATTTTGCAGCCATGGAGAAGATCTCATCGTTACGCCGTTCGCTCAGATATTGGCAAGCTTGCGAAGTGTCCGAAATAATTTCACAGCCCTCACCAATGTCCCTACCGGCAAGTAAGTATCACATATCCGATTTATTTATAATCTTGATTGTAAATTTAAACCTTTTGCCGAAGACATATTTAAAAGTTAATTTATTGAATGCAATCTAAAATTACGGTGGTTCTACTTCGCTCAATATTTAAAGTCTATTGCAGTGTTCCCTTGGGATATCGAAACGACTGTACAACTTTCCCTTTTCTCAAAAAAAGCAATTTTACTTCCGTCCATCCAATTTTCAGTAGAATATATTGAGAGATAGGCGGGTAGAAACGATAAAAAAGAACGCTGGGTTTTTTACAAATGAGATATTTAGTCCGTGTATTACGTGACTTATCACATTATTTGTCCATTTTTCCAGGTCCCGGAGATCTTCCGGGGCTGCCGCTGCCACCACTCCACAGCCTCGAAACATAAATCCAGCAGGTACGTGTCAATCAGTTTTAAATAACTCGTCTCTTCAAGAATTTCTAATTTAAATACGAATTTATTCAAATGTTATACAGTAAAATATTTACAAAACAAAAGGAACTAACTGATCACGTATACAATTATAAATAATTCACGTCTTTGTTATGTCTTCACACTTACAATATCTACATTTCATAGAAATATTTGAACGTCAAGCATTCCTTCTCTACAGAAATTATACTGTAGTTTGCATTAGATTAGAAAATAAATATTCAAATTTCCGAAATTCTAAGATATCAGACAAAAGATTGTAGTATTTTTCATTGTAGAAATATGTCTTGTATAAATACTAGATGATAATAGCTGTGTACATCTCAGTTGCCGGGGGTATGTGTTATTTATTAGGTTTTACTGAATTGCAGATGATGCTTACATGAAATTAGCTTTGGAAACTATGGAAGAATTGGACTGGTGTCTGGATCAATTGGAGACTATCCAGACGCATCGATCAGTATCAGATATGGCTTCGCTTAAAGTGAGTAAAAACATTATTTCCTGAAACGTGTTCATATTTCAAATCCGGAAATTAAATTTAACTAGAAAACGCTTTAGTTTTATATAATACAACAAAACCCATTATACATATATAATACGTTGCTATATTCGAAACTTGGAATATCACATTAAATAAAATAAATATTGGGTTATCAACTCTGATTTTTTTTCTGTCATCATTACGGTAAAATATGACATTGATGAAAAACTAAATGATTCGTACTTTTGGTTAAATTCGATGTATTCAGTTTCTTTATATATGTATAAATAATTTTTGTATTCCGTTTGTTGATCTCTATCGTACAACCCTATTGTTAACAACCTTAATTATAAACGTCTGTGATTCATTAATTCGTTTATTTCAATTCGTGGGTGGTCGTACTTCGATTCGGCTTTAATAAGTACATACCATAATGAAATTAATAGTTAAAATAATAATACTACTCAATATGGTACGGTCGTAATAGATTATTCCAAAATAAAGTCCTTGGTTTAACATTCTATTGTTGATCACGTGTAAATGCTAATTTATACCGTCTTTAAAATAATTATTACTTACAGAATTATTGAACAAGCTATGTATGAGTCATTGAAAACTATGTGTGCTAACTCATACATGTTCTAAACAAGTACATTTGAATTTACGTAAATGGATAAACAGATTAGTCATTGTTGTGGAACAATAAATATTTGTTCCGTGAAAGAAAAGAAATACATGTACATATATATATATATATATATATATATATTGACCTAAAATTATATAGAGAATACAGAGGGTTTCGTTTATACCATAGAATTTAAATTCTTATGTAATTTCTACTGTACTGTTTAACAATTACCCGTGTTACACACTTGTCAATCGGGTTGCCTGGAGCATTAGGCGTGTATTGTCCGTGCGCTGTAAGTTATAATAGAAACTGCCACAGCATACGTACAAGTACGTCAAGCACACGTGCACATTGTTCACTGATAAAACAGGTGATACCAATGTTATATTGAACATATCGTCCACGTATAATATATGAATTTATCGCTCCATGAACGCGTGTTTCAATCGATACGTCTCAACTATGATAGATTGATTTAATTATGTCGTGTTATACAAACAGTCCATGTGTAGACTGGTGAGAGGTAGAGATAATAGTAGATGGAAATATTTTTTATTTTACTTGTGGCCCCACTGTAAACAAATGTAAAAACAAACTGCTAAACAAAACAACTGAAGATACACATGTAGATCGATAATTCCTAGTTTTAAAGACTTACTTTGTTTACTCTACTCTACAGTAAATGTACCATTTACCTAGATATAAATATAGAACTATTTTGCAAGTAGAAACTCGTTGATAATAATACATTTTTAAGAAGTAAATATTTACAAACGCTAGTGCATTGAAAAATTATGATTATATGTGAAAAATATGTCCTTGCGTAAGAATTTCTAAGAACGAATTATGATTGTTATTCTCATAAATTTCTTTGTTATTTTAATAATGTAATTTAAGCATTAAACTAGCTTCCAATTTTATTTTGGTAAATAAAATATATTTATATATAAATATACATTGATTCAAATAATAAAAGTTTTTATAGTTTCAAATAATATTAAATTGTAACTTCATCAGTTGCATAGGAAAAGTGTTTTCATGGAATCTGATAAATGCAATAAAAATATACTGCAAAAAGGTTAATACTTCTTCAGATATAATCTAATATTTTATAATTTCCAATATCTCTTGAATCGCAAGTATTATCTCTTTTCTCGATAAACATTTATGAAATATCACGACTTCATACTTACATACTTGAAATATATAAACAACATGTATGATTATTTTTAATATACTTAATCTAAACATAATTATACAAACACTTCAGTTTATTAACCATATATTTAAAGTCCTCTCAGCGCAATAAACTTACATAATTTCCTCTTAATATGCAGTTACATTTTTCACAAATGTAGATAAGTTTATCAGTGATTAAAAGTAATATTAACTGAAGCATTTGTGGTGCCGCTGTAGTAATCTTTTAAGTTACTTGTGTAGATAATTTTGATAAATCAATTTTTATAAATTACTGTCACATATGATAAAGACAAATTTCAACATAAATAAACATAGAAAATATGTATGTTTGATTATTTAATTTGACAATATCAGTTTTTCAAGTGAAGCTGCAATTATATTCTCAAACAATTTACTAACGTAACAGGTATTTCCAGTAAAGATATAACGTATTTTCTTAAATATCCTCTACTTATATAGCATTTAGATATGTCTAGTAATAATAATGTAATCAAATCAAAACACGTACTTTTTGTTTCTGGAAATGTGATAAAAGCTTCAAAAAATGGCTAGTACGAATATTTGTTATTATTAAGTTATTTTGACGTGACCCCGGATTCGTCACAATAATTGATAAGGCATGTTCGGGGACATAGTATGTTTATATTGCCTCGCTAATAAATATGACAAATAAATGGATAATTATAAATACTGTTTCATATATGTTTCCGAAACTTTCTACCGAGAATTGACGTCTGTTGTGTTCCATTTGTTTTGGCAACCGTGCCAGGAGCAAATCCGCGGAAATCTGTGAAATATTTTTAAAATATATACAGAGTCACAGGAAATTTACTTGTTCATATTAATCATTATTCGTTATTATAAATATTAATAAACATTAAAGCGATATAATACAGGTTAAATGTTTTACTTAATGACAAATTCTTTATTTAATGTGCTTTCAATCTGGGCTGAGGTTTTCGGTACCCCGGATAATAAATAAAATGTGACCCCTTTGGATTGGGAAAATTCTGCCACACTTAGAAAATCTGCCGAGATCAGTAAAAGCTTACAATTATATACAGTAGTCGTGTGGATATTACATTATGTCACATTTTATCGTAAGTAACAAAATATGCAATCAGTGGGGAACCGATGTACGATAAACACTTAAGCGTGGCGCCCCACTCTCAATACCTTATTCTATATTATTTCACAGTAGTAGCCTTCAATTTTTGTTATCATAAAAAAGCATTGATGCGTATCAATAATATACTGAACTATTTAACAATCATTCATCATCACAACATAAACCATATTCAATAATAATACAGTTCTATGAATCATATTGTTTTTATAATAATCCGGGATTAGACATATGAAAGTAAATACGAGAATATATAACTGCTTAGCAAACACTATTATATTTCTACCCTCTTAGAATTACCTTTGTACTTACGTCAGCAAACTTGCCCGAAACTTTATAATCGAATATAATCTGTCAATACGCACTTTCCAAATATTTTTTTGCCGAGGTTAAAACCCTTCTCACATACCTGGCTTGTTGTTTGAAAAACAAGTAAATTCAAATGTCACAAAACAAAGCTATTAATACAACCAACACATTTAGTAGAGCAAGTATTTTTTATTGTTGAACAATGAAATAACATAAAATTTCGTCCCACATATACTCCTAATATCTTGTATTCTAATTATTCAGAATTTCAATTAGCAAATAATTTATTCATGAATGCGTGAGTATATGATATTGATTTAGTGTATTTCAAGTTAACTTTGGAATTAAATTGTAAGAAAATTTTATTCTGCCCAATTATTTATGAAATATATTATCTAAGCGATAAAATATAGTAAATATAAATATATTGTGAAATTCATAAACTTTACATGAAAGTATATTATTTATTTATATTTGAATATATAATTACTTGAACTATTACATTCCCGTTAGTAATTATGACCGGTTGTAACTGGAAAATTACAATTTTAATGATGAACAAGTCAAATTGCTAGGGTCATATTTTCGAGTACAAAATCTGTTCGGAGAATTTAGCCTGGGGCATGGTGCCGTGAGTTAAACCCGCATAGAAACAGACTCCCACTGCACGGGAGACGTGACATGCCTCACGAGAACGAATTTACTTCAATCTCATTTACTGCTAGAGCACAGATAAGGATTTTCTCTCTCTGCATGCAAAATACAAGTTACTGTAACAATACCAGGTTTAATGATGTTTAGAATTTGGCATATATATAAATGTATTTCGAAGTAGTGATGATTTTAAAACAAAAGTTTATTTGCTATCATCATATCCAGACTAAACTTCTGTCCAGCAATTAGTTTTTCCTTGAATTGAAAAATTTGCTTCCAACAATGATGTGACAAATGTTTATTATTTTGGCACGGACCAGTAACCATTCTCTGAATTAATGTATTTCTTGAGTTTTGTAAAATGCTGTGCCAAAAATGAGTTACACATATTTATGTACCATGAGTTGGTATTGATTTTCAACGAAAAGATTCTATTGGCCTTAACTGAGTCAAAGAACAGATTGATTATATTTCCTGGATGTGTTTAATTAGTGTTAGGTCATAATGAATTTTTGAAAGCCAATATTCAGAAATAAATAATATATAATTGAATCCAGTAGGTACGTGTCACTCAGTTTTAAATTCAGAAATAAATAATATTTAATTACTTTTTTGACTACTTACAAAAATTAAGATATTTGCAAACATAATATTTTGTTTGAAAAGCATGATTAAAAATAGGTGATGAAAATAATATAGAGTCCTTATGGAATGTTGTGATTTATTAAACAAATATTAGGTTATGCAATTATAGTTATTACTATATTCGTTGAATATTACACTGAATTTTATTTACTTTGTTCACCCTTTCACATTAGCATTTGCTTTGAAAATTTTTGCATTTAAAATAATGGATGTATATACATTATTTTCGTTGTTATTACATCACATTGACCACATGTAGGACTAGCGCATCAATTTGTTTTATGTTAAATAATTTTGTTACTTTGTTTGCATTCGAGCTGTTAATATTGACTTGGTAAAGGATTGTTCAAATGTATTTCCCATTAATTTTGTATGCTGATTGTTATTACATTGTATGTGTGTACGTGGTTAGTATTTGTAATCTAAACTAATAGTAATTAAATTATTTATTAGCCAAGTACAATTATGTTCTAGAAACTGAAGAATTACGTGCAGTTGTACACACATGCATAATTCACAATTCTTTCTGACGCATTCATTGATAACTATGTTTTTTTTTCATTTCCTCAAAAGTATAAAAACAAAATTAATAAATTTTAGTAACAATTTAAATTAATGATGTTCTCTTATCTAAAAGTCAAGACCTTGTCTACAAAACCGGATCAAGTTTAGTTTAATATATCAATAAATTTCATTGTATAATAAGTCTAAATGTAAAATGGCATTTTGACAGAGCAGTACGTCATATGTTATTATTTAATCAATACATTTCTGTCTAAATATTATTGGTGAGTACCGGTTCGTACATAATCTTAGTTGACAATTGAAATTAGAGCCCTCGATTGTCAGGAGGAAGTTGACAACATGTATTACGAGGCTCGTTTAAATAGAAATCATCACCAAGGACTCCCAACAAACGAGGAACTTCTGACCTACTTTTTATCCAAAATTCAGAGAATCTATTACTACTGTATTTTCAGACACTATTTCTAGTTAATGTAAATGAATTTAGACAGTTTAAAATATACAGGTGCTATTTTTATCTATATTATCATTTATACAGGATTACAGCAATATTAATTTTCTCTGTTCGAGTCATTATTATCAGTATTTCATTTAGTCGCATTCATCGCAGAATAAGCAATTAGTGTATCCGAAAAGTTTTGACGGATTAATCCGTCGATTTAGTTTAACATAAATGAACTCCCGTCTGGATGTGCTACAGATAACTCTTAATCAGTTTCGTTCAAATTTACTACACCTAGGAAATATAAACAAGAATTATTTTCAGGATTTGTTAAATAATATTTCTGTCATACGTGCGTATTTTGTTTTTCACCTTTCATTTGTTTAATTAAATATTAAAGTACCAACCACGCAAATGTGATATTAGTTTGAAATGTTGTAATTTTCCACAGTGCCACCAGATAGCGTGGCACCACACAGCAAATGCGTAGTGCATATGTAAGCTTTCGTGACATATCTTTATCCTCTTGTTGTTATCAGCACTTCTAGTATGTATTTAGCTTTAGTGTGATTTGGAGTAAATTTTAAATGTAGATAAGCCCCACACAGCATGGAGGGCGACAGCCTATGCATATCAGCTAACATGGGTTATTTGTCCGCAATAATCATTGTATACATGTTTTATCAAATTCTGCCTCTGAGATAAAGTTCGGAAAAAAGTTTTTTTTTCTCATAACGTAAATAAATATATGAAAAGAACGAACTGGTTATGATCGGTATATAATATAGACTTTGAACTACTGGTCATTATTTTTGGGACAATTTTTTTTCGTACACAAATTTAGTTTCATATTAATTTTATCAAACACAAAATACGAATAATGTACACGCATTTAAAATTAGAATACCATTAGAAAATATACACACATTTATTTCAGTGTAAATAAAAATTAGAAATTTTGCCGGTACTGTGAATGGAAGCGCTAAGTTACGTTTATATTAAACAGAAGTTCGAAATTCCTGAGTTTCGTTTACGTTGTAAATTGAACAACGATCTATTCAAGCAAAAATGTTTTTAAAAAACCGAGATTATTTTCATTATAAACAGTTTAGTTTATTTTAAAAGTAATATTTGGATAAAGATAGTTTTTCTTCAAGTGTTTTCCACGAAATTCATGTGGATCCCGGGAAGTGGTCGATATAAATCCTTCGGGAAGTTTAATAAACATGTTAAATGTTTACGGGACTTTGACGCCAGTAGCGCCCCGGATCTCATTTATTTTACCTTACAATTTTAACGGAATTTCATGTAACAAAATTTAAACAACAATATAAGATACGATACATATTGTCTACTAAAAACATTTGGATTTATCCACAGGCTATATATTCGTATATGTGTAGGTGAAACTAGAAAATCATAAATGCTCTTTTTTTATTTTTCAAAGAACACAAATAAAATAGAATTTCTTTTGAGAAATTAGATAAAGAAATTCAAATTGTTAACTTTATATTCAGTTTAAGATGTATTGAATCAATTAAAAATATTATAAAATATGACTACAGTTATTATTAAAGTTGAAATATATTTCTATGTGTAGAGATACAAATTAGGATTGGTCAGCCGATCCATATAAGACTTGTTGCCTGTTTTTGTTACTTGCGAAAATGAAATTTAAAAACACATGTGTAGGTGTAATTTTAGTAGTACTAAAAAATGTGTGACATTTCTGTCATGAAAACAGAATCATCATATTCCTAGAAAAATCCTACAAAGAAACTAAATAAGTACGTGCATATGTACTAATATGTCAGTTGTTAAAAATTCCTCCCGAGCTATTTTCAATTAACAAAGCAAAATTAATCTTTTGTACAGAAGAAAGGATGTGAAAATTTCCGCCGTACTGCTACTTTCCGCTAAACTTACAGGCTACGTGCGATTTTACACAAAAGAGCAAACATTACTGCATTCATTGATCAACGTTCGTCCAAGAACTATACTATTTTTACCGTGCGGACCGTCGCGTTCAAGTTCATGACGCAACGATACAACTAACAACTAATCTGACACGAGACTCGTTTCCAAGATTTCGCGCGGATCTAGTGGTGAGCGGTATTTAAGAGTAGCTCTAGTTCAGGCAGCAGTCAGTCAGTACTTAGACTAAGCGCGTGTAAGATAAACGCAACTAGACAATCTAACCTGAACATTACAACAGTGTTAATATACAAACATGGTGTTCTCTACTGAAACTGCTAGCCACAATAATACCTCTGACAGTTATTCATTGGACAGTGCTCGTGACGTTGAGGTGCTACTTAAAACCATCCCTTGGCAAAGTGTAATCAGTGATGTGATGATTGCCGTACAGATAGAAGAGGTCGGTGTTCAACTCCAATAGTTTATTTTATTTAACCCTGAAACTATTTTTTTTTAATTTAAGATCTTTAATGAGTAATACGCGTTTACTATTATCGCACAAAAACAATCACTTGATTGAGAAACGATATCTACACCTTTTGCAACCTTCAACAGAATATACGGTTTCTTGCTGTTCTGATCTAAGCATTTATTTTTCTAGTACATACTTGAGTAGTCATCCTGTACTACTATTGCTGTGATAATGTTCGTGTTTAAATAATTTTTAATTTGCAAATGAGATTATTCAAATTAATTATTGAAATTTTAAAACATATCTTTATAACTCCGGTTCTAAGAGAAAGAGAACTAATTAAAATATTTAAAGACATCTTTTAATGTAAATCCATTAATTTGCTTTAATACCATAGCAACGCCGAGATTCTGTAATATCATCAAATAATTTATTAAATGTACACTCGTAATTACTTACTTATCGTCTGACTTTGTACATGTAAATACCACATTAAGCAGAATTTCATGTAAATATTTCATTTTATATCAGCACATGGTACATTATTTTCACTTACGTTGTATACAATATTATAAATGGATATGAGTAATTAATAATAATTATGTACTCGCGTACTATAGCACATATTATTTGTATATAATTTTTATCACAGCCTTGTAAATTGCTATAAAATTGATAAAGCCGTAATCTTATTGACATTGAATATTATTTTGTTCGATCAGACATATTTACAAATATTAATTATTTATGCTCATTGTAAGTGTCTCGAACGAATTGCATTTTATAATCTATAAGCAGAATTATGTATATAGTAACCACATTCGGTTTTTTGTAAGTTCAGAATTCCGGAAGTTCCTGACTAGATATAAGTTATGCAATAATCGTTTTCTCTTTTCTATAAAAAAGTTTAATATACTTGTAATTAAATATAACATGACAGGAACCTGATGTCCAATTAAATGACTAAATCCTTTCATTTTGGCCTGAACATTAGTTCACTACGAAATTATGATTTATAATTAAGAGTTAATTTAAATACCGTAACAAAAAAATTAAAGAAAAATCTACAACGCAATATTTTGTCGATCTGAACATAATTACAATTTCAATATCTCTCCATCTTGCCTATAAAAATATGTTCAAACTGCCAGCTCAGTCAATGAATTAAACATTAATCAAGAAAATATAACAAGAAAGTTTTACAAATGACGCAAAAATAATTATAAATCTGCGCACTAGTTTCGCAACGTAATGAGAGTTCTTCATTTTATGACTCCGGCTTAAACGCCCACGGCGGGAAATTGCTAACGCGCTTCCGTATACGAGAAAACGCTTCTTAAAATGCAAGGTAATGAGCAGTGCGTCACAACGAATGGCATCCATACTTCGCGTGTACAAACTAAGCATTTATTTGTTAACGGTTCAATGGTTTACAACCCATCCTTGACCGAGAAAGTTTATCATCATTGTTTTTATCAACTGAACTGCACATTAAAGAAATGTGGATCAAAAATTTTAAAAAAATCTACAAAGAATAAACAAAAGACACACACATGTATACTAGTGTAATATATAGTTATTTTTTCAACTGTGTAACGTATTCTGAGAATGATTTGAGTAGAGCAATGAATAATAACGTAGATGCTGAAAAAGGCAACGCTGCCACCCACCTTCGCGTTTCTCATTTGCAAATTGGGAATTGTTTGTCAAACGATATCTTATTTTGGTAATGTGATGAGACTTTCTGACATGTATCGTTAATAATATTCATAATATCTTTATTAGTAAACCATTCAGACTGAATTACCCAAGATAGATATGTTTGCTGTTACATTTGTTATTTTGATTCGTTTATTGATTTTGTGTTTCTTCTGCTTACAGTTCAAACGAATGCTCAACAAAGAGCTTTCACATTTCTCAGAATCAAGCAAATCCGGGAACCAGATTTCCGAATACATATGTTCCACATTCTTAGGTAAGTTATTTTTAATTAAATCTGTAACATTTATCCTCGTAGTAGAGTCATTGTAAGCCGTAGCGTTTTGTAATCAGTTCTATTATATTTACACAAGTTTGAAAATACTTGTCTGTGATTACTGTTTACTCGTAAAATATTGACCTAGTCGGAAGCAGTCTAGATAATATTGTTTCACTCCGGCAGCTCAATCACTGAATTGAACTTTACTTTTCTGGTATTTATTGGTTTGTTTTATTTACATGGTACAGACAAAACACAAGAATTGGATATACCGTCGCTGCGAATTGAAGATGGCAGCGAGCCAGCTCGTCCTGGTGTTGGTAAGAAGAAGGAACGTGCTAGACACGGACCCGGCACTACCATGTCACAGATCTCTGGCATCAACCGTCGGCCACTTTGTCACACTAATTCGTTCACTGGCGAAAAGTTGCCACAGCATGGTGTTGAAACACCGCACGAACGTGAACTTGGTGACATGTTGGGTGACATCGATCGCTGGGGTATTGACATCTTCCGAATAGGCGAATTGTCCAACAACAGACCACTCACCACTATCGCATACACTGCGTTCCAAAGTCGAGATCTGCTCAAGGCTCTCATGATACCGCCGAAAACGTTCATCACATTCATGATGACATTGGAGGACCACTATATTAAGGACAATCCGTTCCACAACTCACTGCATGCCGCCGACGTAACGCAGAGCACTAATGTGCTACTAAATACGCCTGCTTTGGAATCTGTATTCACGCCACTAGAGATCACCGCAGCATTGTTCGCCGCAACGATCCACGACGTAGACCATCCGGGCCTCACCAACCAGTTCCTCATCAACTCATCATCTGAACTTGCTCTCATGTACAATGATGAAAGCGTGCTCGAGAATCATCACCTCGCAGTCGCATTCAAACTCCTACAGAACGAGGGATGCGACATCTTCTGTAACATGAGCAAGAAGCAACGTCAGACCCTACGCAAAATGGTCATCGACATGGTCCTGTCCACGGATATGTCCAAACACATGAGCCTTCTTGCTGACTTGAAGACCATGGTCGAAACAAAGAAAGTAGCCGGATCGGGTGTCTTGCTGTTGGATAATTACACCGATCGCATACAAGTACTGGAGAATCTGGTACACTGTGCTGATTTAAGCAACCCAACGAAGCCGCTTGCACTATACAGACGCTGGGTAGATCTGTTGATGGAAGAGTTCTTCCAGCAAGGTGACCGTGAACGTGAACAGAATATGGATATTAGCCCGATGTGTGACCGACACTCTGCTACCATTGAAAAGTCACAAGTGGGATTCATCGATTACATCGTACATCCACTGTGGGAGACGTGGGCGGACTTGGTGCATCCGGATGCCCAAGATATCCTCGATACACTGGAGGAGAACAGAGACTGGTACCAGAGCATGATACCACCGAGTCCACCGGCGGACTCGCAAACCGAGCCCGAGGAGCCGGCCGAACAATCATCGGGGACGGTATCTGCGTCAGATGATCGCAGGCCGGACAAGATACGCTTTCAGGTGTGTACATGTGTAAATATTTATAATTGTATTGCTGTATAATTGAGTAGTAGTAGAAAGATATTTAACTGGTGTGTATTTGTTTTATATATTAGGTGACGCTTGAAGAAGGCGAAACCGAAGGAGACACGGAAGGTAGCGAGGAAGGGGCTGCAGGAATGTGACGGAGGTTCCTGGGATTATGCAGGAAGTTGCATGAGAAAGTGCAGCTATGGTGGAAAGTCCGCCAGTAATGATGAAGCCCATCTCCTCTTCGGCAGGTTACCGTCTCCGTCGGGACCCTATCCCCCGCGGTTCTCATGTTGTGTACAACGGCTGCTCTGCCGACCCCGCTTTCCCCTGAGAAGACAAGAGAGATCTCGGGACAGCGTAGATGGTGTGGAGCGCGAATGCGCGTGTGCGCTCTATCGCAGTATTCTTTCATCAAACAGTGTTATGTATTTTGTTGTTTTATATTGTATAACAAAGAGAGTGTATATTACTACCTACCTACCTTACTATCTCGTACCTAGTCACAAGGGTATGTTTGGTTTGCCGGTCTGTTTATTTACAATTTCTGATGTGTGATGAGCCGCATTTTACTATATTAAGCAGAGAGTTATTATATGATTATACATACATTATATATATATACATATATACGTATACGTATACGAGAGATGTACGTTGTTAGTCTTGCCGCCGAGTGCGCCAGTATCCTAGTGAACCCATGTACTCCACACTACACTCCCCAGTGTTCCAGTGCTAAATGTACTTGTACTTCCGTGATGTAGTTCATCTTGCCATCATTCATCCTCTCGCTCATTGTTCACTGTCATTGTGCCGTTCCATGAAAGTCGTACCTTGCCTGGTGTAATGACAAGATTCCCCCTGTGGCGCTCCCGGTATGCGTTAATCGTTTTATCACCAAGTAGTAGTTGCTCCGTGATATGTTTACGTTTTGTTAAGTTACGAGGTGCGGGCACCTATGTAATTCTAAGTTGTATTATGTAAAAGTGCAATAATCAATCAGACAACTGATACGATCATTTCCTGATATATTTTTTGTTTCTTTATGTTTTCCCATCAATCATACCCCTATTGTCTCCGTACCTCTTCCTCAGTCAACAATGGACTATAAATGATCTAACAGTTCTTAATTTTCAGTTTTCGGTTTTCTTATCGTAATATAGTTACAAACATATCTTAAAATGAAACAAAAAAAATCTCGATGTGAAAATGTTTTATTCTTCTCATTTACTAATGGACATATGCATACAGAACGTAGAGTATAGTGGTTTGTGTTTTTACTATGACTAAAAAAACGCTTATATCTCATTAGGCTCTTTAGCGCAGGCGCTAAGTGTTAGGAAGTTCCTCGGGCATGCGCGATAGCGTCACTCGAGCGGATATGCGCATCGGCAGGATGCATTACGCGGCTGCCTGCGCCAAATTTAGCTGAAACCCTCCCCCAATGTGTGACCGAAGAATAAGACATGAGTGTGTGTGTGTGTCTGTCGTGAACCTCTTGATAACAATGCCTTACGTAGTGAAAAGTAAAAAAACCGCATCATTTGGTAGAAAAGAGAGGATTGCTGTACCAACCCCCCCAAGTATACTTCTTCCCTGTCCCCTCAATAAATAAGATATCATCCCTCCAGCCCCCCAGTCTTACCCCTGATGGGATGCGTCGGGCGGCACTAGCAGGTCTATGTGCAAAGTCGCCCGACGGTACCCGCCTGTACTATATTAGTATGTTAATGTATTCGAGACAAAATTGTAAATAATAACTTCACGATTGACAGTGTCATATCCAAGCCTATTGGTGTTCACTGTTTAAAAATAATAATAAAAACATATAAATACTCAGTCAGTGTGTGAATAGATATTCATTACTGTGTCTTGTGCACCTGTGTATATTATAACATTGATGATGAATTAAAGCTCTCTCGATTTTACGCTGCTGTGTCATTGTTTCATTTCTCATAACTTTTCCTTTATAGAATTTTCTCAAAAATTAAGTAAGCAAATATTTGCATTGAAATAATATTATGATTCATTAGTCAAACGATTAATTTTTTAATCAAGTTTATGTGAGAGCAAATTGATACATTTATATTATTGCATAGTGGTAGAATTTCAGTAAAATATCTTACTGGTTCGAAAACCAGTTTGCGTTGCAGTGAGATGCAAGGCTTTATGCCTGCTTCTGTGGCTGGTTCCTCTGCAGACCGTTATGAACAATTTCCAGCACATGTATACTGAATGACGTCATCTTGTAAGTGAACAACGCCTTCTACTGGAAATAACTCGGCGGTGTTCGGCGGTCTTGAGTCGCGGAGTGTGGTTATCGCAAGCACTGTCAATTTGTGTTTGTCAGTTTATGTTGCGACTTTGTGACGTACGTGTGTGCTAGTAACACTTTCACTTCTTACACAGCCTATAACTGCATTAAAACAGTTCAAAGATTGTAAGTAAACAATCATACACTTTTATTAAATTTTTGTTGTGACGGTGAGTCAATAAACTTTTGTTTACATGAAATTTGCGATAAGTAAGTTTTGTCAACATTTTAAATATTTTTTACTTCAACATTTTGTTTTTATCTTAAATTCTGTAGTTATTTTGTTGGTAAATACGTTTTCATAAAAAGAATAAATTTAATGATTGTCATATTTTGTTAATAAAATATGAACTACATTCGATTCAATAGTATATCTTGAAATTTACTAGTATCATATTTAAAATGTTCTCATATTTCTTGAAAATTCAACGCACAAATAATACAAACAAAGGTTATCTTAAATAGACTATAAAATTAAGTAATTTATTTCGTTTCATATCAATTATCTCTAATCATACAAAAATTCTTTCGGTGCAATGCCCTGAAACTGTGCGCTCCCTCCTTGTCTTCCCGAATTAGTTCGTATTGTTTACATTGTATACACTGTTTTTCTCATCTCTTCCTTGCCTAAGTAAACTTTAAATTTTTCTCCAAGATTAACTGAACAGAATTGTATTTGCATTCAAGAAATATATTTATGAATCCCGTAACTAAATATAGAATTAGAAAGCTAGATGTAATTTAAATACATGTAAACGAAACGATAAAAATGTGTAACGCAGATATGACAGAGAACATACACACACACATATTATATGAACCGTGCAAAAAGTAACGGTTCTTTATGTCATGTGAAAAATCAACAATGCAGTTTATGAGTCACAATAATATGTACGTCAAAGGTTAAAAAGAGATAATTATTAATACATGGTATTTATTCGCTGATATAGACACACATTATCAGTGTTCTGATATCAGTGTTTCTTGTCGCATTGTATATTTGTATTAAAAAATTGACTTTCCATCAGAACAACACTATCATATGTGAAACTGCGGTGGTCTTATATGCGTCACAACTGCGAATTCATACTAATGAACAAGTCAGAACAAGTATTACCATGAGTAACGTTGCGTTGAATCGAACTGTAGCCGCGTGCTACGAGAATGGTTCCACCAACATTCCATTACCAAAATCTTTAAATCGAACAGTGAATACGGACAAATGGCGCGCCAAATACGAAGAATCGGAGAAGAAACGAAAATCGTTGATTGCACAACAAGAACGTGGTACGTTTTTTTTTTCAATAACTAACTAAAGAAGAAAATAACAGGAGATTGTCAGTCGATACAGTTATCAGTTTTTTCTTTAAAACATGAAATTATATTATTAATTTGCTATTGACAGAATTAGTATAGTCATATTTTAAATATTATTTCACATATGCATGTAGGTTTTATACTGATTCCGAAACCCAGTTTTGTTGGCAGTCACCTTGTAAGAATATTTCTTGAATTAATTAATTATTAATTCACTAGTATGAATCAACAATCCATTTTGTTTTTATTATTGTATAATATTTAGTTATATATGTTTTAATTTTACGGAATAGGTTTATTTGCATTGGAATTTGAAATTAAATCATTCTAATTTAAATGTTTATACAAATATCACAAGCAATAATATTAAAATGCCTATATATGGACATGAGTAAAAGTATATAGGCAAGTATTCTAAGTATAACTTCCTGTAAACAATTCATTTAGCTCTATAAACAACCAGCCATTCTGGAAGTTTGTTTCAAGTTTAACGCGGTAAATATTTTCACGAATTTGTTTAATTTAAAAATGTGTTGTTAAATTTATCTTGCAATATCTCGTTCGTGGTTGTCGAAAGCTTTTCAAACTGCTAGTAATTTTAAATTCTGCCGATAGCTCTGAATGCCAGACGAAATACTTGGAATTCTTTCTATGTTTTTGCCTGCAGTTTTATCTGAAATACCGTTTTTGTTATTCTGTGCACGTCTGTTGCAGCATCAAGGAATTATTTGGAACTAGAGAAAAAATACAAACGTTTAGAACTTCAGAATACTGTTGTTCAGGGTGAACTATCTGATAAAAACTATCAGTTGCACACACTCAGAACAGCATCGCAGAATATGTATAAAGAGTATGAGACACTCAAGAATACGTATGACCTTGAGACTGGAGCCTTGCACAGGTAGGCATATACGTATACTGCAATCGGTATACAATAAAATAACTTAGTACAGAAAAATATCTGTCATACCTGTATAATTGTAATTGGTTTAGCTATTCAAGTTAAAATTATCCATTAATTAATACGATGTCCTATTTTCTTTTTCTTGCAATGAAGGTATCATATTATTTATTTTTACATCTATCCACCTTTCACAAAATAAAATTAAAATTAATTAGCACATGCGGCTTATAATTCATGTCTCCATGTAACTAAAAGTAATATGCCAGATTTCACATGACTTTCAACTAGTTTAGCAAACTAGTTACCTTATTTTTCTCACCTCCGCAAGAAATAAGTACTCTCTGAACAATTCATTTACATAATACATATAAGTACTGATCTTCTCACGATATATTATATGCTAATTGTATGGCTAGAGACAAACAACTATTAAAGAATGCGTACAAAAAATAGAAAACCGCAAGGTGTAACATATTATTTATGATTTCAGAGCTCTTAGCGATGCCACAGGATGGTATCGTCAAAATCGGGAACTGAAACGACAAAGTGCTCGACTTTTAGGAACAACATTTACTGATGTAGTTGATATTGGGGATACAGATGATGAACAAAAGCAACTCGAAGGACTAAGAGAGTCCATTATTGAATTAAGCGCCAGCAACGCAAGATTACAAACAGAACTGAATGAAGCCAAACTAACAGAATTTGAATCAACTGAACAAGTTGTAAATTTAACACAGGTAATTTGTGATTTGTTTTGTATCATATCTTATTTTGTATTATTGTTTATGAACAAAGCGAACTTATATTTAAATATTTTTAAATATCAGAAATGCTTCTTTTACATTTTTTTATCTCAGTGGTATATTACAAGAAGTAAATAATCTCCTGAACTGTATTTGAGTGCATAGCAAATATTTGATAATTTTTTTGTCACAGATAAGAACATTCTATTTTAAGAACGTTAATAACATTTCTGACAGTTAAAATAGTTGGTCGAATTCCTGAGTAAGAGGGTATCTATAGTTCACAGAATATAAAATAGGAACGGAACAACGGATATTCTAGAAATAAATAGGAAGCGACTTCCTTTTTAGTTTTGCTATCTTTTACGTCATCCGGTTACACATATAAAATAAAACATGCATCAGGCATATTGATTAAGAATTTAGATTAGCACATTAACATTAATTTTAAATCATTAATAAAGCATTTCTCTGAAAATCTGTTTTCTGCAAAATTTGTAATAATTTGGTTTCTGCTGATTACGTCAGTAGATAAATTTATCAATTATGTACATCCGTTATGTGGAGGATAATCCCGAAATGAGAAAAAACCTGGACATGTATATTATAGAGTGTTCCTCTTTATATTTTATTTGTATCCACTAAATTAATATAAAATATTTCTCAGGAAGTTGACGAACTTGAACGCAAATGTGAGACTTTGAAAGCTGAATTAAATGACTTAAAAACTGAACATGAACAAATTATTAGAGTATCTAAGATTATGACAGAAGAGTTGAAAGAATTTCGTGAGAATGAAAAGTTACATCGTGAGGAGGCCGTTGTACTCAGGCACCAGGCTGACGATGCCCGAAAAGAACGCAATGTTCTAGCCCACCAAAGTACATTGCTCCTACAGGGTATCGCTAACGATGAGGATAAAGTGCAATTGTTACAAGAAATCGAGAATCTGAAGCGACAATTAGAAGACATGACGAATAAATACGAAAGAGATATTGCTCAGTTACAGGTATATTTATCAGAACTAACATTATTACCTGTATAATTCTTGAATAATCGTGACATAACGGTTTTTTATGTATAATATTTATTAATCCATCTGTAATCTGAAGAATATTTACTACTAATTACTGTACAGAAGACAAGTATCCAGTATCAGTTTTTTTTTATTCGTTGTATCGTAATAGCTTACAGTGTTTAATGATGCATTACAGAGTTTAGAGAAAGAGAGAGCTAAAACGATAAAACAAATACAAATATCGTTGATATAAGATTTTAATTTATCAAAATTATGTTCCGCGTAATTATGTACTAACATTCTAATTATATCTGTCATCTGATCATATTGGTAAAGCATTAATTTACGTTGTATTTACAAGTTATAGTTTTCAAGGACATGTTCACTTTATATATGATATGATATTATATATATTTAATGTATTGCAAATAATATCTAACATTTGCAAGTGCACGTGTTCAATTACTATTTTCGAATATGACGAAATAATGGGTCTATTATCAACGAATGATTGGTCACATCTGTGATTCATATTACAGGAAAAACTAGAACAACGAGATAATGATTCACAAATTGAAATACTAGAAGAAAGGTTGAAACTTGTGGAATCCGAACTACAACGGGCTCAGGAGAAGGCCGAAAGACTGGAAAATCAATCTAAAATGGCACCACCGCCCCCGCCACCCCCACCTTTACCATTGATGTCCACAGCTATTTCTATAAAACCCCCAATGACATGTAATTCTACTCCTGTAAAACCAGATGTGAATGATGCAATACCTACACTGCCGGCAAAGAAATTACCGCCTCAACCACAAATTGATGATATAGTTAATCAGATTAAAGGGGGAAAATTCACCTTGAAATCTACGAATAAACCGAACAGGAAAGAAAGAGAAGAACCGAAAGCCGTTAACGAAATGTTACATATTTTGAGTACGTTAAGAAGAAGTCCAAGACCTAGAAATTCCATTCAGAAGACTATAGTACATTTAGAAGATGTGCAATTATAAATTATATATGTATACGTAAATATTTTTATATTTTGTTATTAATAAATTTCTAAAATTTAATGATGTATTACTTATTTTAAACCTCATACCTGTGCAAGAGTCTAAATACATGTATATGTAGTATTATTTATAGAAATACAAGTTTCAATAGACCAGTTAAGAACACGTGACCAAATGACGTCATCGCAAACTATCCAATGGCACACATTGCGTTTTTCCATAAGCGACAATGTTAATATTTCTGTAAAAATATATTTATTACGATGCCTTGTGTAACAGAATAATTTTTTTCTGATATAATTGAACCTTCGGACAGGTACGTATGGGAGTAAAATTAATATATTCAGCCTATGGAAGGTGTAATGATTTTTTAAATGTATCGATGTTTTAGTTATGGATTCGTTGACATTTGTGTGGTTATAGTAAGCTGATTTTTGTATTTAACTCAATTCGAAAACGAATAGTTAAGGTAGGAAGTTAATTATTTATATACGGGGTACCCATAAAAAAACCGAACATAGTAATTTACGGGTTAATTTTTTCATGTATAGGAAATTTTTTTCCCAGTGCATTTTAGAGGAAAAATTTATTTGAAAAAGTTGTTTAGAATTAAAAAATACATAATATGACGTTGCAATTATTTGTAAAATGATTTTGAAGATTTATAAAAAGTGAATTGGGTTATGACGGTCCTGGCGCGTATACATTGCAAATTTTATCAATAATATCTTCCACTTCCACTACCAGACATCGGTTCAATATGGCGGAGATTCAACTGTCGCTTTTGACAGTTAAGTAATTTTCTATTTATTTTAGTAAATAATGGAACTGTTTCGGACGCAACAGTACTATATTTTTGTTAAAAATGAGTTTGGTTTGTGGTGGGATCGTACAACAGGAGAATTCATCCCAAAAACAGGTATAGTTGATTTGTTTATATTAAGACTTCCTCTATTAATATTTTGATGCTGAGTAATTTTCCTATTGCATTGGTTAATGTTTCCTGTAGGATGGGATTTAGCTACTGCTGACGATCCAGAATGTTTAGGAGTTTGTCATGGAATTGTTGGCAAAGTGGAACACCCTTCAGTATTTGAACCTCGTCTTTTGATAATTAAAGAATGCTCTCCTGTTGGACATATACATGGGGCGCACGTAATATACAAAATTAAGTCAGTCGCATTTTTACAACTTGGACCAGACGATCCAGAACTAAATTTGCAACCATGTCAAAAACATAAAACTATAGATTTAAGCTCAAAAGGGAAGTCGAATAGTAGTTTGTTCGACTTACAAAAGAATCCGGCATTCTCAAAAACATGGGGTACCATAAAATCTGCAGGAAACTCAATCAAAAACACCACTCAACAAGCAGCCACTATGGCTACTAATCAGGTTAAATCTACCATAAGAAAAAGGGAAAATAAAGATAAGGATAAATTCGAACGTCGAATTATTGAAGAATTTCACAAAATCTTTACAGACACCAATTCATTTTACTTCTGTCACACTACTGATATTACAAATTGCCTGCAACGTTTATTTAAACTTGAAAGAGACAATAAGTTAGATCCGTGTGCAATTTGGAAAACAGTTGATGACAGATTCTTTTGGAACAAACACATGTTACAAGATCTAATAAAGAAGGAAGTTAGTAGCTGTGAAATAAGTGTACATGTGTATAGGCACTAATTTATTCTAATTTCAGAATCCATTATGTGATCCTTGGATTTTACCTATTATTCAAGGATTTGTGCAAATTGAACAGTGTAATGTGGAGGTTGGTATCGACGTGTATGGTAATGAACCGAGTGAATCTAGAATTGAAACATTTACACTTACAATAATATCAAGACGTAGTCGATTTAGAGCTGGCACCAGGTACGGTATACTTATACGTTTGATTTACGATGTGTGTATAATATTTTGAATTGCAGATACAAAAGAAGAGGTGTTGATGAAGATGGCATGTGTGCTAATTATGTTGAAACTGAGCAAATAGTATCGTACCATCATCACGAAGTGTCATTTGTGCAAGTGCGTGGTTCAGTTCCAGTATACTGGTCTCAACCTGGATACAAGTACAGGCCACCACCAAGAATTGACAAAGGTAAAAATTATGCATATGTGTATTATGTAACGTATATCAACTGCTACTAACTGCTAGAAAATATTTTCAAGAACATAAGATAAAAGTACAACGTTTAAATTTACAGGGGAAGCAGAAACAAAGTTAGCATTTGAAAAGCATTTCGACAGCGAATTGAGATCATATGGACCAATTTGCATTGTAAATCTTGTAGATCAAACTGGTAAAGAAAAAGTTATTTGGGATTCGTACACAAGTTATATATTAATGTATAACAATCCTAATTTAATATACGTGACATTTGACTTCCACGAATACTGGTACAATTGAAACGTATATAATTGTGTTCAAGTAATAATGATTTGTTTTCTAGCCGTGGCATGCATTTTGAGAATGTATCAGTTCTGATCAATAGTGTTGCTGATATAATACGTGATGTAAACTATTGCTGGAAAGATAAACAAGGTTTAATATGCTCACAAGTGGGCGTATTTCGAGTGAATTGTATTGATTGTCTGGATAGAACAAATGTTGTACAAACAGCCATTGGCAAAGCTGTGATGGAGATGCAGTTTAGCAAACTAGGGCTTATATCGCCGGACGATGTGATGCCCGATTCCATACGCCAGGTGTTTCAGTTACTTTGGGCCAATAATGGCGACACTATCAGCAAACAGTACGCTGGAACCAATGCTCTTAAAGGCGATTACACTAGAACAGGAGAGCGAAAGTTTACAGGAATTATGAAAGATGGCATGAACTCTGCTAACAGGTTAGGTTACCTTATTATCTTATATAGCATGTGACTTGCATATTCGGTGGAATAAATAAACGAAAAACATTGTATTGACACAGTGACAGTTAAAGAATTAACAGAAATTACAGTAACATTCACTGTGCTAGTGTTGCTAATAAATTCGAGTCATTGTTTATGAAAGCGTGATTGTAACTAAAATGAAGGTAGATATTGAGGTTAGTGAGTGGCCATACCGTAGATATTACCTGGGCCATTTCAAAGATATGATACGTCAGTGTTGCATTGACTTGATGCAAGGACAACAGCTGCATGAACTGGAGATGGATAATATTTGGACAAGTCTACGCACCATTGGCGGCATCGCCAACGAGCTGGTGCCCCTTGGTGATCCTAAACATATTCCAAGCATTGCGCTCGGTCCAGAGTATGAGTTAGCGGGTGCATTATACTACATGTCTAGGTCAGTCGTCGACAGACCACGGAATGTTGTGAATCCTCCTCTATTATTTGACTACTTACACATACTAATTCTTTCATCAGTCTCTCTTCACAGTGTGCATTCTTACATATCTTAATCTTAATTGTATGCTTCTCTCGTCCATTGATTATTGCTGAATGTTGGTTTAGAAGTGTACGCGGTATGGGATGTTATCCTCTTAAAATAGTTCTTTTTGCAGGTATTATTTAAGTCGCTTTAAGGATGCATACCGACAGGGCACCATAGATATAATGCTTGGTAAATATAAATATATAACACATACATATTGTGCTTGTTCTATTTTGTTTTATTATTTTACATATACAAATAATGGTTTGCAGAAAAATGTACCTTTTGATTGAAGGTATGGTGTATTTGTTGATGGAAACATTTTTGAATGTTTGTAACTCATAACTTTTGCGTGTTGTTCTAATATAGTGTATTTTTTAAATAATAATCAATGGCTTAAATTGATTTCAACTGGACAGTTGTGTTATATATGATCAGGTGTGGAATATTATTTCATTATTTCAGGAAACGCCATATCGGATGATGTGTTTAGTGAAAATCGTGCAGCTTTTGAGGAGGATAATTTGGCTACTGCAGAGCATGTGAAATTACTGATAGAGGATAGTAAAAAAATGTTAATTAGTGATCCGGACATGGTACTAGGATCTTGGGGTCTTATAGACGCTGATCCGACTACTGGAGATCTCAGTGAAACCGAAATGGATTCTATTTTGATTTTAACACGTGATTCGTATTACGTGGCAGAGTATGATGATCAAGTGGACAGAGTGACAAAATACCAAAGAGTTGAATTGAAAGATCTGGTACTGTTAGAATGTGGTCTGCCTGAATCCAGTATGTCATTATTTAAGAATACGTCCAAAACCAAACAGCATTACAGTATACGTCTGAATTATAAAGTGGACGATGTGGATGGATATTATCATATGTTCCGATCAACCAATCTTAGATTCTTTAATAATCTGGCTGTCGTTATCAAGAATGAAGAAGAAGAAAATGGTACGATGATTGTGTTGTGTTAAAAATGTGGTCTAACGTGTTGTTTGTTTAGAATCACTGAAAGCAATCTGTGAAGCATTCCTGGTCGCTATAGATCTGTGTGGATTGCCCGCAATACCGTTTCAGTTGGGTCAGAAGCTTGACAGAAAGAAATCAAAGACAGTGAATATGACAGGAGGTAGTAGCATCTATCTGGACATCACTAATTTTCCACATCTCACAAGAAACGTTTCAGAAACTCAACTACTTGCGATCAAAAGTGCAGGTAATAATGTGTAACATTTAAAAAATAAATTTACTAATTTATTTAGTCATATATAGGTTCTAAGGCGCTATCAAACATGTCAGAACAAATCTCAAAACTAAATCGCTTCGGACAAAATCTAAACGCAAAATCAAAATTTTTGAACAAACCTAAATTTACAATAGGAAAATCACCTACTACCGATAAGAGTAATACATCCAGCGAATCAGAAGAGGACTATGAGGTTTCTCTGTATCAGCCGCGGCCCATAGATCAAATTGTACAGGAACAAAGATCTGACGAACAAAAACTTACATACAGCGGAGAGGGTTCTGCACATCCTGATGCTTTTCTTCCAAGTGTTGGAATTGTCATGAGAACACAGAGCGGTGCTGGAGATTCGGTTAATCTGAATGGTGATGGAAATAATATTTTAGAGAACAAAGAAAATCTGTCAGCTACTGATGCAACTTCACATATGAATGATGTTCGTCTAAGTAGTGTAATGCAGAATGTTACAATTCAGAAAGCTGGCGAAATGGAACGTTCTGTTAGTCCTAATCCCGAGATAAGAATCAGTGAGAGTACTAAGGTACAACCACCCAGTACACTGAAATTAGACAGAAAACTCAGTCATTCGTCAGGAGAAGTTGATACTAATGAAACCATGAAACCAGCCACTGATTTTATACAAGATATGATACTCACAGTTGAGGATAAATTCAATGCTAAACGTTCCAGTTCTGAACAAGACATCGTAATGAATCTGTCCACATCCCAGAGTGAATCTGCTCTGAAACACATTAAAACCGGTTTAAACAATATTACTAGTCCAGTAGCTTCGGTCACAAAAGATTTAGTATTATCGCCGTTTTCGAAATTAGCAAAAGGTATGCAAAATCTTGGCGCAAATCTTGATCCGCGTAAAATTTCGAAAGCAGGCCTGGTTGGTACAAAACAGATAACTGAAAGGGAACTGGAGGAACATAGGAAATTGCAAGAGAAGTGGAAGAATTGCAGAACAAGGCTTATAGCATTGTGAGTAAATACTATAGCGTATATAGGTTAGAATTGCTATAGTTCAGTATACACCACGTAAGTGATTTGTAAGCTTTACAATTAGAGTATTGTGATTTGTTTAATGATATTTGTACTTATTTTGCACATTGTTGTTATTTATATACCTAGTTAATTATATCAAGTGGACCGCCTTACCAGATACTAATGTTTTACTATATTGTCACGTTATCGGTAAGGACGTAGCTACTTCGAGTTTAGTACTCGAGATGTCCGTTCCATGTTTAAGAAGAATCTCTATATACCAGTCTATTTATGTAAAATATATATATACACACACACGCATATACATTATCTCTGACAACTCGTATACTATATTCCCTATAATGATTATTCTTGAGAACAAGTTATATGTATGTTTATTCTCTAAATGTTCACTAATGTTATATACGATATACGTACCTTGATAATATCACTGGATAATTATATAATCTACTTATTATAGTTACGGTAATTTGTGTTTAAGGTTAAGTGAATTGTAGAGATTCTTTTTAACTAAGACGGCAGTCGTGTACATTTCCTGATAGCCAGTATTCACTATAACGTTTCAGTAGTGCGCAACATATGCAATAAGTAGTTTATGCGTACAAGCGTGCATAGCTACATGTGCAAACAAGAGAACCAATAATAGTTAATTGTTTTAATAAAAAAAATATATAAATTAGCACATCCCGTAATTGCGGAAGAACACAACAAAAATGTCAATTATTTACCAAAGTTTTTGTTTCCTAATTTGTACATTCCTTTATACGTGTATAAAAACATAACGGTTGTTGCTGTTTGCTTGCAAGCAGTTAAGAATAGTTTCATTTCTCTAATGAGAAAAGTTAAACAAAACCCTGCAGTGTGATATCCGTTCTCTCCAAGTCTTCCGGACGAAGAGAATCCAAACTTCGTGCATTTTACCAAATAAAATAGAAAATGTTATGCCCATAAATTAAATACGAAAACCAAAACCTCTGCGATTCGGCAAATGTGATAACATTAGAGTTATTAAGTTATGTTCTAATTATAGGAAATAAATTATATGATGATAATATACACGCACTAATATATGGCTTTTATTTATGTTATGTAGATTTACATATATTGTTATTAATATAATATATAGACAAATAATAAAAGCTTACAACGAACTACTGTATCCATCTATAGATGTGTGTTTTATCCGTATATATACATATTTCCGTTGTGCTATGTTGAACAGTGTAATTTATTATTTCAATAATAAACGAACACATTCATACACCCTGGTTTATTTGTTTATTTTATTCTAAAAACTCGATAGAACCGTATCTGATTCAATTATATGTTGAAATGATTATTTATACATTACTTTGATTCAGTAATAGAAAATATGTAGTTTCTTTTTGCATTATTTTGTAAATGAAACGTGTTATTAACAGTTTCGCCTTGTTGTTATTACACGTGCGGTCGAGAATGTCAAGTTTAAATATGCTTTGTGTACACATGCCCATACGTAGTAACTAACTTATCGTCAAGTGCAGTAGCAAGAACTCTATTGTTCGTAATTTCTCCAAGGCTCCAATTTGTGAGCAGGATATTGTCTTCCGTCCGTGCGCGGTGGAACACAATTCAATTCTCTGCTTGCTTCCTATCGTGCAATCTATCATGCTGTTGCCACTGCTATAACTTGAAAAACAGCATCCCAACTTTCCGTCACAAATCTTCCGGACACTCAATTATAAATGAATCTTTCAGTTTGCTGGCTACGTTTCTTTTCGCTCCTTAGCCTTTAGTGATATTAATCGTTATAAAATGTATCACTGTCGTGTGTTATTATTGTTTCTTTGCTTCGTTAGTGTCAGATCACATAAAACTAGAGATAGTAGTGGAAATCTGGGAGTGTTGTAGGACTTGACTCTTACCACCCGGTTACTCTGCGTCCTGTTTATGTACTTTTACAAACTACAGAGCATATAAAAATACTCAAATATATCTATGTCTGTCTTACAATGGTAACAAATAATAAAAATGGCTTACAATTTTTTGTGTAATAAATTGTGTTTTTGTGAAACCACTGTAGCTTTTCAAAAATTACTCATTATTGTGATATGCTTCATATCCCTTTGACATTTTCCAAATTATGGACATTTTTAACTATATAACGCGTGATAAATCAAATTGCATATTTCACATACTGTATTGCATCTGTACTATCAATGTAATTAAAATAGAAACATGATACTCGTACATCACGTATAAATAATGTATTTGAAATTATCAAAAAGTAAAATAACAAACTGTTTTTTTTTAAATTTCATTGATGATAATTTAACTTTATGAATGCTTGCAGAAGAAATAGAACTAAATGCGGCAGGACTAAATAGTTTTACATTTTTTATATTGAGTTTAATGAGAAAAGCGCCTGTATTTTCCTTTATTATATGCAGTATATATTTTCATTTTGCTAGAATGGACGAATGGATTACTTATAAAAAGGCTTCATTAAAATTGTGCCGCAACCGGTATTCCTCATTTAGGTTTTGTGACATGACCTAGTGGCCAATGGAATTTAATAAAAGCAGTGAGCGAATGCTGCGAGCGTAGCTGCGCAAGGTGAGCATCGATAACTTGATTTGCTCGTAGGATATAGCACTCGGCACACGTCTGCACGACATGGCATGGTATGCAGGCAGTGCGCTTTCTCAGATTTTATTAGACAGTCAACTCCTTAAGCTTGGTTTATAATAAGGAAAACGCAACGTAGTAACGCGACAAGGAAAATGTAATACCGCACTGCAAACATGCAGAAAAAAAAACTACAACAATTTATAAATAGAAAAGCAAGTCGACTAAGCAGTAGCTGCACGTGTACAAATTAGTCATATAGAACATTATTATTCAACGTTTAAGATCGTGTGACACGATGCATAACTCCGTACAGAATTATATTGTTTAGAATGCTTTATAGCAAACCTCAACAATTTATCTCTGTTTCGTTGCGGTACCGCGTTACCTAGCCACGTTACGGCGTTACGTTTTCCTTATTAACCGGGTTTTAGAGAGCCCAGTTACTAAACAACAGCAATTCTCTGTCTTGCAACGAGACAAGACTCTCTTACAGGTGTCAGAATTTTGGAAACAGCGGAACTCCATGCATTTTTATCGCCTATGTGCGAAATTTTTTTGTCATCTCTACACATAGGTATTTATACATTTCAAGGAAAAGTAACAAATACAAAAATAAGCAAAGAGAGAGTTTAGTTATCTAATAATTAATTAATTAGAATGTATATATCTTGTCTAACATGTAATATAGCACGTTGTTGTACTGGAATGTCGTATTCACAATGGCTGAATAGCAAATGCCGTGGTGTCGAAGACTAGTCACGCAAACTTGAAATATCTGAGGACTGGCTGAACCTAGGCACGTACGGCTAACAGCTCCGTGCTATGTACTTCAGAAAGAAAATAAAATGTTGCTACTCGTCGAAATCCGATTCGCTGCTCGTTTCAAACGATTAATTAAGAATTGTTTTCTGCGCCATTGTTTTGTTCTGTTTACTTCGTCCTTAGATGTAATACAAAACACAATACCATCTTGGGGAATCCTTCATCATTCAATCAAGTCAACAGGCAAAGAGGATAACGGAAAAATGAGAACGTCTCTTTAAGCACTCGAATAACGAAGTTTGTAAATAATAAAAAATTTAGTTAACAAATCACATACTGTTTCGGTCCAGAGAAGTAATGGAAAATTAATATGAGTAGGTGGAAGAAATAATAGAGATTTATTTTTCCTCGGCAACAATAATAAAATATGGACTTTGTGTCGGAGCGAATGGATTAAAGTGGATTTAACGTTTTCATTCATTTGTATAATACTACTGCTCGAGCTTTTATTTTTAAAAATTTCCCTAGTTTTGAAATAATGGTTAATATCTACATTTGCTGTATAGATATTTAGAATTGAAGTTTAAACTGATAGTACATACGTATGTGCGATTTTCATTTTTGCATGTTGTACATTGCATGCGAATATTATCTGATATACCGTGAACAGGAATGCTGCATGCTTTGTTCTATTTTTAATCGACAGGTTCAAGTGAAGGGGATATCAAAGGAAAACGGGATCGACCACAGCTTCTCGTTTGTAGAAAAGCTGGAATAAAAACAGAAAAAACACATATATGTACGCCAGTTATACGGTAAAATTATTATACAGGACTAGGTATTAGTTCAACAAAGGGAAAATTAAAAAATTTCCTTATGCACGCACGTTTTGTATTAGACTAGAAATAATTTTTTTACACTTTATTTTAAAAATAGTATTTCTGTTTGTACTTAGATTGAATAATGTACGAATCTGTATTTCGCAAGCGTAGAATAAATAATAAATGTAGATAAGTAAGTAGATACTGCTTTAAAAACAAAACTGAAAATGAAACGTTTAGTATGTAAATGTCATTTATTTCTAGTAAATTACTTTCTAACTTTGGCGAAAGCCGTTAAATTTGTTAGTTTAGTCATAAAGAGTTTTGGAGACTATTAATAACTACTGTAATAAATGTATATAACAAAAAATAACTTTATATAGAAATGAAATTTATCTTCACACTTTATTTATTATCACGCTGCAACACGCACAGCAGTTCTGTTAATGTGGTCACGTAAGGATTAATAATATACATGTTTACAGCTATGATAGTGCAACTTTAAACATTAAACAAAACTAAATAGAGACAGCAAATATATGTTTGAAAACAAGATCAGCAAGCAAGTCCTTTTCATGAATTCTACAGAGTTAAATTAAACAAGTTTTGAAGAAATTTGAAGATTAAACACAAAATCACAGAGTTCAAATACACTAAAGATTACGCTGAGTGTACAGTAAATAACGAAAACTAATTACGTTTAAGTGTACAGGTGTTTTTTCTCAGTAAATGTACACGTATATACTGTTACACTATGCTATTGATTTATCGCATGTTTCGGATGTTAGCACAATCATTAATCAGCAATCACACTTCAAAAGTTACACTTTGACCAATCAAGCGTGGATGTTTTATCATTTGGTTTTCACGTGAGAAAAAAAAATATATTACCCGAATACTGTTTCTCATGCCCGCCTTGTGAAAATCAAACACTGACGCCGCTGGAAATGTCGTTACTTTGAGATCAAAGGTACTATTAAGATCTGTCTGTCAATAAAAAGACATAATCACATTGGATTTCGACAATATTTGCTTTATAATACAGTCATGACAATTTATATAAAACGAATCAATATTTGTCGGAAATAGAATTCGTATATACATTTAGATTAAACGTCTTTTGTTATTATTTATATTTTTATATCAACGAAATTCATACGATGGTAAGACTCGCAGACAGATATACACTATTAAAATTGTTTATCATATGGTAAAATTTATAGAAATGTTGAATAAAAGTTTAGAATAACTTTTATACAAACACAATAGCAATATCTTTTCATAATTTTATGAAGATTTTTGTTTGTATTTAATTTTGGAGCGGCCCAGTTAGTAATTGCAGCCCACCTGGTTCTATAGCAGAACAGTGCCTGTTGGAGAGCTCGTCTGTTACCATGACAACGGCGCCAGGCATTAATTACACTACCGTGTAGGTTTAATAAGTCATTTGGAAACTTCCCTTCGAGTGAGCGTTGCTGGTAAGTAGCGGGGACAACGCGTGTCGAACTCGCGCTTCTCGAACTTGCTGTAGACACGCTTTCCAGCTCCCTCCCGATGTACACCACGGGCAGCGACAGATAAAACAGCAAGAAATCAATCTCATGTAAATAAAACACATGCAAGTGATGGATCGATCTGTCTTTGTGTTGATGTTGACCCACACCTGCTTCGTGTGTGTATTTTACACATATTCTACTAAAACAACTACTAGTTTTATGAGTAAATATACCTACATGTGTAATATGAATATGTACGTACATGTAAAAAGCTTATATTTTAAACATTTCAAGTATACATATATGTACAGTAAATTCGTGTTGTGTAATTTAGCACTGAAACGGAACTGTGTAAAGTTTTTAATAAATGACGCAAGGAGTCCAATATTAAAATGAGTTAATGAATATTCAACGATGAATAATTATGCATTCTTTAATGAAAAGGTTTATTAAATTAACGACGTATTTTGAGTGCAAAAGTTTTCACATTTTTGTATCTTTTTTTCTTAATATTTGATTATGGAAACGATATTATTTAATATATACAATATTTTATAGAAAAATGAAGTTGGAGATTTTTAATTTTGCAGGAAATAATGGAAGTAATTTTAAACAAAACATTGTTTTATTATATCTACTCGCGTTTGTTATCAATAAGACAAAAATTATTTTGTAATTTTTGTTATACAAGGTATCTGTAAAAGTATCATTCAGCTGTACTCGACACCTTCTTCAGAAAAATACAAAATACTTTAACAAAACTCAGCTACAGGGAGAATGTAATTAACACAATTTACTCGTCGGTGTAGATAAAAAGTATATAAATCGTTCTCTTCTCTAAAGTGTCTTAGTACCATTAGCAATGTACACAAGTGTTGAAATTAGATCTGTGCATAATAAATCTTACATACTTTATTTAATGATTAATTATACGCAGACTTTCTCGATAACAGAGTACACTTTTAAGCGAGGAAGTCGTGATTATATGAAATAAAAAATTAATAGAATTTTCTTAGAAAACACATTGAACAATGAGGAGTCTCTATTAAAATTGAGTTGATCTGAAAACATTTAATACATAGGATAAACTACAATTGTATGCTATATATACATCATGGTTGCTGTTCGTTTTGGAATAGAAAATCAAGTGGTGCTTGCGTCCACTTTGATGCAAGAGACAAGACAACGTTTCTGATCCAATATTGGAGATAGCTAGACTCGGGAGATCTTATTGTCCAACCGTCTTCAATACAACTTGTACTTGCACACCCGTGTCCCCTGACATAGGATGCCGGGCCTTTTCGCCCCCACTTCAGGGGTTTCGTTCCGGAGTTTCTGAAATACCCGAGTGAGACGAACCCTTGGAGATGTGCGTAGTTACAACGATATAAGTTTTGTCGTATAATAAACTTTTCACACTTTCCTCCACCGAGATTACATCACGTGACAGAGTTTTATGAAGTTAAGAGCTATTTAAATTGAAAAATTACTCTCACTGCGCAGCCGCTAACTCCCAACAAAAGATCACAATAGAATGAATATATGAAAACTGAATAAGAAAGATTTCGATTTATTTTCATACGTTATAAAGTGGTAATTTATAAAAGTTGTTTTACTTGAATTACTGTACCATGTACCGTAGGTTCATATTATATTATAACAATATGTAAACACTGCAGAATAAATTATAATTTTCATGCTAGAAAATTGAATATCAACATAATTGGCTCCATATATAAATAGTGAGCCTCCAGGTTTGTTAATTGCTATTTTGGACAACTTTGTAAAAAGATTTACATAGTGGTTCGTTGTGGGTAACATGGTAATATTGTAATTAAAATTATGTTATATGTAAATATTTGGTTGCCACAAAATTAACATTCATAATAAAAATTATCTGTGGCGAATATAACATAATTATATTACAATTTTGCGGTAAAATATTTAATTATCTATATTTAAATATGATATGAGCATAAATGTAATATTTGTGTATATTTAAAAAAAAGATGTGTCCTACCTTTTGTTAAATTCTCCTGACTTATAAATCCTTTGTCCTCATAATTTTCCTATGACAATAAAAAGTTATATAAGTGTTATTAATTTAAGTTTCTAACGTATACGTACTCCAAATAAATAAACTTATATTATTTTGAACGTGTTATTTGTTACTGCTCTTTTTTGAAAATGGTGTCTCTGCTTCGAGGGTCGGATAATTCATAGTATGGTAGACTGGGAAAATATTTGTGTAACAATACAAACATGTATGTACACGTGTACAACTTTCCTAAAACGTGGAAACTGACTAACTGTATATAGAGATTATTCTATTAGTTGTTGTACTTCAATTGTTTACATTGAACTAGTTGAGTTATCCATATCAAATAATTTTTGCGGTCATTAGAATTCAGTGAGTTTGAAAGCCTGCAGGCACGCGCTTATTGTACTAAAATTCCTTTAGCAACAAATGTTTGTTTTCCAATACATGTATAGTTTGCTAGTTTGAAACATTTAGTTTATAATCGCGAACAGTAACTAAACCTACAATATCAGACTGGCATAAACCACGGCACTTTCAGAAACGTGAGAATTTTGTCTTCCTGAAATACTTCCCTGTGGTTTGTGGCTGTGACAGTTCCAGATAATCATTCTGACTAATAGAATTTAATTAATGAAATTATTTCCGCCAGTAAATGTTTTGAACAAACCTTTCTAATTTAATATTTAATGTCCAGGAGACATATTACAATGTTAAATATTAAAAATTGCTATTAGTTATAATGTGCTATATGAATTTTAGAAAATTATTAAATAAATTAAATTTCTCATTTAATTTATGAATGATGAATATTAATTTCATTTACATAGGAAAACAGTAGGGATTCTGTAAAACACATATTTTATATTATTAAAAGTGAATAATCAGTATATTTAGTACAGAGAATGAAATGAAATTGCACTATTTATTCATATGGTCTATGGTGTAATAATACCGAGTGAAGTATATTTATTTAGAAACAGAGCAAAAAGAATAACGCATCATCTATGATATATCCAGCTGGTTGGGTTTGTGAGTGTTACCATTTATCGATTGTCTGCAGAGAGACGACGGTACGCATACAGCATAATATCTGTAGTATATAAGTAGATGTCACCCTGAAATATAAATGATTAATAATAAATGACGTTCGTTCATATGATTTGTTTATTTGTAACATGTATATTACATAGAGGGTGCAACATGCGCTAGCCCTGTATCTGAGCGGAATGAATTGACTCACTGGTATTTTACAAATGTTCACATTTTATTTTTATACATATATTGTCCTTCGTACTCATATAATAATAATAATAATCTATGTTACTTATATAGCTACATACATTGATTGTATTCTGATTGTGCTATGTTCTGTCGACTTAAAACCGTTAAAATTCCACAGTGTTCTGGAATACAAAGTACCTCGCATACCTTCGTTATAAATGATAACATTCCTAGTAAAGTAAGACACTAATGACTTTATTACGCACAATTATCTGCGAAAAAATATTTGAAATTTGTCGTAGTTATTTTTTGCGACATGTCGTCTGGACCAACCATAAAAGGGTAATGTTACAAATTCTGAATTAAAAAAGCTAAAAGCAGTAGAAAATTTGTGGTTTCAATCGTTAGAGACGCGCTTTCATCTGAAATTCCATCCTCCATAAATAATTTAAATTTAATTTGTGAAAACAGAGAGAAATGTCGAAATACAGACGGCACTAGTCGAACAGGTTTACGTGCATTTGTTTTATTCTTCTTCTTATTATTCTGTGAATGTTGAGAAATCCATCAGTCGAATGTCAAACGCACAGTCGCGATCGAACGTCGATCAGATTAGAGAGAATCAACGGTTTTCTTATATTTATAAACAACACAGCCCTAAGATAACACTAGATAGAAAACAGATTTTACACAGAATGAAGGAATGTTTGCTTGAAGATATTCATGAATCTCATTTACCATCTATACACTACAAGTGACTGACATGTAACATGATATTATTATACAGAAATATTTCTCTTGGTCGGTTGGGGGTGATTTGTCACAGTGGTAAGGAATCTTTTGGTTTTTATTCATTTATACATTTTAGATAATACTGTCATTCAATTTTACCATTAAAAATTAACTCTTGTATCTAGATATTTTATTTGTTTGTTTAACATGAATCTTTCCACATATCGGTTGTAATTTTAATTGAATGACGGAATTATCTTAACAATAAGATTTCTAAATATATATGCTAGTGTAAATACGTTTTAAAAAATCAATATATTATTATATATTAAATAAAACTTTTTCCAAGATATGTACAAACACTTTTGTCTCATTGTACAATACAAAAAATATATGTATAAAATTTTTCAGCATTTGTGTGTGCGTTTTCATGTACGTACGCTGTCTCCTAACATTGATACCTGATTGGGTAGCTTGGTGTTCCTTCGCGCATAATGTGTTCGAAATATTATTTTCATTTACGTATATCGGAGTGTGCGTGTATGCATGTTATCGTTATCTATTCCTAGGGACGGACCAAACACAAACTGAACCTGACCAAACAACGAATTAAAATTGTATTAAATTCGTAATTATAAAAGTTTTACGTTAACAAGGTTTATTTAAATAAAATATTTTAAAATTCAATTTCATGTTTCAGTAGAGTATTATGTTATGATTTATGTTTAATTATATTATTATTTATCAGTTATTAAAGTGTTATTGCATTATCGATTTTACAGTTTATTATTTGACATAGTTTATTTTGAAAATAACGTATATATTTTGATGTAAGATTTTGTGAAATGTATGGATTAAATATTAGACGGTAGGGTGGATAATCCGTTAGGATCTGGAGTATTCTGGTTCTGTAAAACATTGGTTTTCTTTGGCACAATGTATTCACCTAGATTAACTGCGGAAACGGAGCCTATCTCTCTAGGTGCTTTTTAACATAAGATTATCCATGTTAAATTATGCACGTACTAGTATGTATGTTTAACCGCGTTTACTGTGGTATTTACCTAGCGTGTTTGATGCTGCAATATTCTATTTAACTTTGATGCAATTCCAACACATACCGCTTACAAGTAGTTTTACCTGAAGCCTTAAGGCATACTCCATGTTTACACGTTTTAACCAGTATAAAACATACAGAGTTCAGCTGCGATTGAATTTAATGGCAAATCACAATGCTAATATAACATTTCACACCATATAATTCCCCTGACAAATACTATACACTGATGTCTTTGCCATACATCGTATTATCATGAATATATTGTTTGAAAATTACGAAATTTTTGTTATAAAATAATATTTTACTTATTAAATTTTTACAGCTGTCCTTTTCCACGAACAGATTAGAAAAATAATTATATCATGATAGATGGAAATTGTTTTTTAAGGAAAAAGTGTTTTAAATTCTAAATTTAATTTAAGTTTTCTCATTGAAGAGAATGATCACTGTGAGAATCCAGAAAAATACGAATGAAATTTCATCATATTG
>JAGJTL010000032.1:3797292-3821339 GCA_022063505.1 Calosoma granatense
TAATTTTTAAAAAATGACATTTAAAAAAGTGTCGACATATTTAAAAACTCTTTTGGTAAATATAAGCTGAAATAAACTTGAATTTGCATTATTTTTCGTGAAATTCTATTTGAGAGTGTAATTAATATTTTATTATTGATTTGAGTAACATGTATCTCATGTTAGAGTATGTGGGTGTATGAGTGGGTTATCCTTTGTGTGGGTATTAATTACAAACGGTACAAGCATATAATTACATGCACAGTTTAGATTTTATATACCACTACACGACTTTGATGATATACAAGTATAAATTAATTTATATAAAATTGAAATAATATTACATATTTAGAAAACGATGTAAAATACAGTTTTTCTTTAATAAATTATTTAATTCCATATGAGTAAATAGAATCTATTCTGCACTATAAATTTCTTTAGAGTATTTAGTTCAATTACAAGGTTCTACAGCAAGAGACTATTTATTTTGTTTCCACAAGACCACAATTGCTTTTTCCTTGCTCTGGACACATTTCAATATCGATCCGGTAATATTTAATGGTACGGTCCTGGGTGGTAGTCTTGCCGGGGCTCGCAAACTACTCTGCTAACAACATTACAGAGGTAATTTACTCCCACCACCGATTCCGCTGTCATACATCCTCTAGTGTATGCATTATTTTTGTATTTCGAATAACTTATGTTTGTATTCCGTCTATGCACTTTAGAAACTGCTTCAAGAATAATTACACATACGTGGCGTACGCTTCTACATAAAGTTCCTGCATACTCCACTTCCCTATTTCTCTGCAAAATACATTAAATATTATCTAATTGTAAACGCTGATCTCAACTTGGCAATTTTACATAAAATTTTTACGTAATTTAAAATGCAGAGAACAATTTAGTGTCCTACTCTTGTGTTACTTACAAGTTTGGAAGTTCAAAATCATCGCTCACAGTTTGAAGAGGCCTTAGGGATATTGTTGTAATTCGGTTAGTGAGTTTGGAACACCTGTAAAGTTAGTAGTTTGGTATGAAAAATCCTTGTTAGCGTATCAACTTGGCGATGAAATAATGGTATACTCTCAGTAGCTTTTTAGTTACTTATTAATATTATAATTTTATGATATATAAATAATTGTAAGATAAAATATATTGAAATATTATTAGACAAACACAGTATCTTTGCATTTTAATTAAATGATAGTTGATCTGTTCTGTAATTAAGAACATTTTATTTGTCATTATTGATGTAGATTTAGAATTCATATTAAATTTGAAACGACAGTCCGTCCCTGATCCGAGTGTCGTATTATTTTACCGTGTGTATTCGGAGACAAAATCTGAAATCGATTGTCATGTTTATTTTTATATAGTTTTAAAAATATTTACAATTTGTTTGTTAAAATATTTTTGTGAATATGTATCATTACATGTACATGATCATTGAATTTGGCAAAGTTATTACTGTGATTTACATATATGCATGTGTTTTATCAATTATATTGTCTCTTGTCCAATTTACAGTGATGAGATTTGAATGTCACGCTAGTTCATAATGAAACACGCAAACAACTATTTATTATTGTTACACATTTAATTCACACATTTATTTAAGGCTGCGGGCTACACACACATATATTACCAATTTCTGTTAATATATTTAGTTGAGAAATAATAGTTGACAACTGAGTACATTTGGTACATGAATATTATAATTCTCCTGTATCGTCCATTAAGAAAATTGATAGTATGTATGAATAGTAATACTGCCTTGAAGGGTAAGCGTGTTTATATTAGTTCGTAGTATGCCCGTTAGATCGCAGCCTCCGTTTGCAGATCTATGATCTCACCCTCGGATATATTCATGCTGAATCTGTTTTGTTCTCGAGTATTAACGTGTGATCCGTCGTTGACCCTAAGCTGTTGATTGTTCATGTGAATGTCAGATGAGGCATTGCTGTTCGTTACGTAGTCTCGCCTATTTCGTGCAAAAAACCTTTCAGCTATCTTCGACCGCACGACGACATCGCAGCAGGAGAGTAGAGTTTTTTTGAAGGCCACCCGAAACTCTCGGTTGAAGTATGCGTAAATGAGCGGATTCAATGCAGAGTTGAAGTATCCGACCCAGAAGACGACGGTCACGACCACCGGTGGACAATAGCACAGTCTTTCACCGCATAACGTCGTTATTACGTACCTGTAACAAAATAAGAAAGCACTGTGACATCACTAGATCAAGTTGACAATCGCGAGGAGCAAGCAAGGCATTCTTGTGAGAGTGCAGTCGCGGTAATTGGAAGAGATACCGTGACATTTCTTCTCCAGTTGGATTTCTCTCGAGACAGAATGTCAGCCTCGACTTACTTGACCGGTACAGAACTAACAAGCAACAATACAACGACCAAACAGATATAGTGACAATTTTCACAAAATTATCTTGTATACAATAATCTAACAAGTAATTGAATTACTATCTGGCTTCAGATTCAATTATTATTGAATTTGTGTAGCAAATTATCTGGCAAGTGTTATAGATCATAATGATCTTTGTATTGGAAAGTGGTAAATTTAAAGAAAACCAAGCGATGTTCATTAGTCATGCAATTATTTGCATAGTGCTTGGCAACCAAATGAATGGGGGTGAAAATGGGTCAAGTGTGTGCTTAGTTTGGTAAACCGATATGAATACATATTATGTATTGATTTTACAAGTGTTTTTCGCATTTTGTTCTTGAAACTAGGCAAAGCATTTACTCATAATTTCATTTTCCTGTCTGTGGTTGCCGTACAAAGTTGTCTCAACGTTTCCATTATCGAACGTAATGCACCATTCTCCAGTCTGCAGCATGCTGCTCAATTCTGTATCGCCCATGAAATTAAGCGTTCTATTCTACTGTAAAAAGTTAATCCCTTCCATTCTATGACACATTGTGTTATGTGAAACTTACAGAATGCATAATTGATTTTTGTAACAAAGTTCTGTAATAGAAGGCTCAAACTAAAAATTCTGTGTTGTAGTCGAAATAATAAGCGATTGCAATTACGAAGCCGTTGAGTGAAATTATAATACAATAATTGATATTTGTACCACCACACATATTTCACCTACATGGTTAAATAATATATGAATCTATTATGTGAAATCAATTACAGAATGTCAGATAGTGTCAATACGCTGTAAATTATTTAGTAAATGTATCCATACTATTTGTCTGCAGTCCAATGTTTAACATGCAGAAACCCAATTTACGTTTACAAAATAAACAGAATACTAACTGCTATGTCGTATACGCATTCGTATATACGGTAAATCAGTATGTATACCCATTATAGTTAGCAGTCTGTAGTATCGATTCAATAAGACCCTGATGATAATTAACGGAATTCGCGGTTCATTCTAATGAGACCCTTGAGAGTATCATTACAAGAAACATCGTCTCTTCCATCTTCATCTCTAATCAATGGTGGCTCGTGAACTTGACATATTTGATAAAACGATTTTTTTCTGGCCTTGCTATAAATACATGATAGCAAAAAAAACTTAAAGCTGAAATATATAATAAAATATGAAATTTTATTTTATACTAGAATAAACAATAAAACTCCAACTGTATGTGTATCACTTCATTTAATATGGATATATTCATTTTTGGAATTTAAATAAAATATGACAAAAAGATATTTTCCACAAAAGTTGTGAAAATATTTTTCCATGTCAATAAGAAAGCATGAAACACGAACTTTATTTATAAAGAAGAGAAAAAAGTTAGCGTAGTGTTGTAATATTTACTTAAATATATGAAGTTAAAAGATCTCTGGCAAAAAATTATTGGACAGCTTGTGTCTGCGAAATTTCTGATGTACGTGGCAGCATCTTCCATTTGTTACAGTGTTTGGTGATAATTAGTCGCTCTTCAAGCTATGTTTCAATCAATTTATGCTTCGTTTGTTTTATTGTGCTCGCTGAATGACTCAAAGAGGATTTCCATTTTCTTACAAGTTTAATAACACGAGACGCGACGCCAGTTTAGTAAAGTTCATTCAATTATGAACTTTAACCTTGGTTTAATAATGAATATTATACGTACAATCAAATATGTAACATTATACTTTCCATTAGACATTTTAAAATATTTATATGATACTTAATAAAGCTTAAATATCTCAAGTTTTAACGTAATCTCCAATGAATAATGTAATAAGTTCGATTTTTTATTAAATATCTGGGGAATTCAATGTACGGTTCCTTCTAAAATAATATTATATCAAAACAGATCATCAAAATTTGATTTGAAAGACGATGCGCAGATGGAATTTATACCGCTCAAGGAAGTTATGTTTGAAAATACTTGCTATGAACTGGAAATTGCATTATGAAAAGATACATTTTCATATTTGCTTAGATATTGCAAAACCTATCTACAAACTAAGTACCTTTACATCTATTATTAGTTGCGTGTTTGGGAGTGTGGAATTGCTTTACATATAAATGTAATCTCTCTAGGCCATGATATATGTAAATCTAAATAGTTAAATAGAGAAATACTATTGGTATTTCATTTCAAAACACCCGTATTATCCCTTAAAACAAACATTAAATAAATTGCTTGATGTTGACAGGTGGAGTAAATGTTTTAGCACGTATGTACGTGTAGGAGTGGCTGACCCTGTCATGGGCACGTATGTGACCCTTGGAGCAAACTGTGAGGTTCCCCGGCGCCACAGCGCACAGAACCATTTTACGTTGATTCTCTACGGAGCACAAAAGCACTCGATAAACTTAATGTAACGCAGAACTTTCTAATTAGGAGCTTTGTGCTCGGTTGGCCCGCGTGCTGAATACAGGGGTTCTTCTACAGGTGCGCGCGCCTGGCTTACAACAACTAACACACTCACTTCACTCTCCATTACAGTTGTGTTTACTTTTCATATGTATATATTTACTTGCAAGTGTGTAGACAAGTAAGAGAACACACACAATACATTTTAATATTAATATTCAACTAACATATTATCTATTAATATCAAAATTCTATCTACTTTGAAACTAAGATTTTTATCCTAACATCTTTGCCAAGAATCATGTCTCTAATGGTAAATTATTATTCAGTGATCTGAAAGAAAAAACTGCGCCGTATTTTAATTTGCGAAAGTCAATTCGTAAAATGTTAATTTTCAACTGGTAGAGACCAGTGGAAAAACGTATCAAAGATTCTGGGTTAATTTGAAAAACTTTACAATCCAAACTGAGGTTTTTTATTACTGAACATCAAGGGTTGCTAGCACACTAAATTTGACATTATCACTTTGAAACTTCAATCAGAATTGATTATTCTCTCTGCCAACAATCCATCGAACCCTCTTTCTTTACCAGACTGAAGAAACATTGACGAACCCTGTGTTCTCCTGTAGCAGATCCCTTCATAGGAAAATGATTAATATTTTAAAAGGGTACTTCTCTGCCGTGTTAGTAAATTAATTCAGGTGTTCATGTCAACTGTGAACTGACATTATATGTAAAGTTAGGCGTGTATAATCGTTGTGTCAGGTACTGTACTACGTGCGTGATGTGTGAACTAGGTTATTTAGTCACTTGACACCATACACCAGTTGGATATGTAATCTGTTGTAGGTAATACCGAACCTGAACAGCAATGAACCGTATTACAGGATTACAGGAATTAAAACCACTAATGATCTTCATTAGTTACTGAACATTTAATCGATAATATACGGAGAATTCGGAATCAATTCAGAGAACCACAAAATGAACATTTATATTTAAATACTGGGCTTCGGGCGAATAATAAAAATAATAATAATATTTAATATCGTCTGGGGATATAAATACAAGTGGTTGCACTTAAATAAACCCTTGGGTGGTTTCACTATACAAGAGAGAGATTACTGATTGTTCGTGGAAACGAGAGTTCGGTCACAGAAGAGAAAAAAAATGATTAATGTAACTACGAACACTGCATTGTCACTACGTGCAGAATAGCGTGTAATCTGCAATGTAGCCACTGCTAAGGGTGACTGGTATTCTGGATTGTTCTCGAGAACAAGAAGGGTACACTACAGTAAATTAACTTTTGTCGTAAAAGATCAGAGGTACGCGGACACTGGAGTCAAACAAAATAATTGGATTACACAAAGATATTTTCACAACAACAACAAAAATACAAACATTTTTCTAATTACAAATGTTAAAATTAAATGTTTTTTTCCTAAAAAAATTACGACTCAATTTATTCATGTCTAAAAATACCGAAATTAATCCAACAAAAAAGTTATTATTTATTAGTGTATTCTTTGATTTAAAATTTATGATGATATGTAATCCGATCTACTTTAAGCTGATTACATGAAATAATAATTTGAAGGACATGCGATTGTAGTAGCATATAAAAACTTTCTCGGTAAATTAAAAAGAGTACTTTATGTTACAAGATATCGATTTATGAAAATATTCATTATATCAAAGCTTGTCAAAGTAAATTTCTATTCTATTCATTTAATAATTAATTATATATAACTTTCGTTTGCCTTTTGGTTTTAAAAGATAACTTGAATATTTGTTACTGAAAAAAAAACGTTCGTTTGAAATAAATCTGAAGAATATCGTGATGGTAATATTAAATTTCATCTTTCAAGTAACTTCGATGATATCCTCTATTGCATTTAAACTTTTCCATTCGTAATACTTTTTGGAAAACAATCTGCATAATAACATTACGTACCACAGAAAAAAGGGAAGCCAGCAGGCTAGAAAGGCCGACATGATGATGCCAAGAGTTCGAGCGGCTTTTCTTTCACGTTTCATCTTGTTACTGGCGGACGCTCCTGTGCTGTCCTTGCCTGGAGTCTCTGATCCCGCAGCAGCTATACTCGTGTCCACGGAGTGCCTTAGGGATGTCAGACCCGCTGAGATGCCATTTATTTGCAGGTGTTTATTGAGAAGCGCAGCTGCCACTTTGCTTCTGAAAAATACAAACAAGCCTACCTTCAAATATCTACTGACAAAAATTCTATTGTGTCAACAGCCAGAAGTAAAATGATCAATAGTAGAATAAGTAGATTGTTTACATTCCGTATTGATTTATCTTTTTCTTTGTAAGAACAAAGTGTATACGAGTACTTAGTGATTTTGGTAAAAAGATAACGAACAGAAAATCATTCGGATTTCTTGTCATTACGGGTATCAAAGGACTATTATCTGTCTAGTACTGGAAAACTGGGTGGAGTTGATTGAGGGTATTAGCATCAATACAAATAATCGGTTGTGTATATCGTAATATTAACAATAAAGAACATCAATGTATTGTCATTACAATATAGGAACAAAGCGAATGTTTAATATAAATTCCCTTCGAGTACTGTAACGATTATATAAAAATAACACGCTATTTGCAGCGAGCAAACATATTAGAGAAAATTAAACGTTGTAATTACAACTTGTAACGCTTTTTCCATTAAACACGGTCAATGTTAGCCGACGACATGTTACTTGTGTTCGTTATTTTTTCTGTAGAGGATTTGTAAATATTCACTTTTAATTAAGCTTTTATATAAAAGAATAAAATGTAAATATGCATGGGAGTTCCGTAAACTCAGGATATGCTTTTGTAAAATAGCAGTATGTATTATAATTTTTTTTATAATAATTCCGAAAGTAAGTAAATTAACAATTTAACTTACGTTGAAATTGTAAGGATAATGTCTTTAGAGAATATACTGGTATTTTGCATTAATACAACTTCTGCTTACACATTCATTCATATAATAGGCTAATCACAGAGACATTTCAAGAAAAATCATTTTGGAGTAGGGGTTAGGATTTTATTAACTTAATTCTACAGGTTTCAAATATTATAACAAATACATATTTTCTTTTTAAAATATCCTTTTATAACAAAGTCTAATATAGTAGATATTTAAAATTAATAACTTAAAAATGTGTAAAATGGAAAAGAGCCAAATTTATGAAAATAATACTAACGAACCAGGCCTCATATGTTAGCCTGTAGATAAGTCGTAATTTAATTAATTATGCTTTACATTTTCCATTATATCTATTCATGTTACCAGCGTAATATGAAGTTCTGGATGCACGGATATTCACGGGATTTCAACCGCAAATATAGTATACCTTACCGAATAATCTGGGATTTACCCAGTGTAAAAGGTACTTTTGCACACAGCCATTTACATACACATGTATACAGTCGCAAAGTTACATTTGCGGAAATGAGCTAAACACATCTGCCAACGTAAACTAACACTGCCGACGGCAAGGGAAGAAATGCGTTGTTGGAAACTTGTAGGCTTGTACGTAGTTTTATAGTTCTTCACTTCATTCGGTTTCATCCAAACATTTTGTATTCATTTCTCGTTGTTTTTGGATTCTAGTTAACTGAAACTTTTGCGGTATTGAGATTGTTTCGGAATTCGGAGGTTTTTATTTTGTTTTGTAGAACTTTTGTAAATAATAACGATACTGAATATATTACATAAAATATTCTGCATTATCTTAAAAGAATATTTATGAATTTGATTTATAAAATTTCCCTTGCAAAGTCTATCCGCTATTCTTCCTTCCTGGAGTAACACGGTATCCCATGAGTTTTGAAAGCCAAACAATTCGTACGCACGTATCATCACTCCCCTCGCCATGTTTCTCTTGTGCTGTTGCCGTTGTTACAATCTGTTGTTAACAGACTGCTGGGAAACTCATTGTACCATGCGAATTGTTGGAGATTTTTTATTGAAATGAAACTGTTATTACTCGTAAAATGCTCGGTGTCTCATCTCTGCGGTACTTGAGTGTTCTATTTTCTGGTATATCATTCGTGTGTGCTATTCAATATTTTTGAACAGATATACATATAGTTTGTGTAGTTATCACATGTTGGAATATTATTTAACCTAAAGCAAAATTATAATCAGTTGTAGCCGTATAGCATGTGGAGAATTGATTAAGTTTTTTTTGTCACATAACGTATTGTGGATTATGTACTAAATGAGAATCGCCGACCTATGAATATGACCTATTTTCATTAATGTAAACCATTTAGTGCAATAATTCAATGTTGACTGCAGATAATTTGATGTTGCAATAAAATTTTATCGTCGTTCGTGCTGATATTACTAATGTAAAATGTTTTTCAGCTTTCCAAAAATTTATTACGTTTCGACAACGAAATGTCCGGATTTTTTTTAACTCTGCAGGCATTTTTGAAACATACGGATACTATTCAAATTCAATGGCGTATGGTGAGTGGCACATACACTAGAATTTAATTTAATAAACAAACGTCCAATGTTGTGCTTCGCTTTATTTCAGAGTTTCATTCCAGTCCAGTATGATCAATCAACGGGTACTTGCGCATGTTATGTGCTTATTCAAATACTAAAATACAAATTTTCAATTTTCATATGATTACTCACTCCTGTGCAAATATTTGCATGTATGTTCGATACTAGTTTAGTTACTATTTTCTATATGTACATAGAAGTTATTATTCATAAACTATTAGAAGTTCGTTATGCATTTATGTTCTAAGTATATTAGTAAATAAATGTTTTCAAAGGAAGAAATGAACAATTGTTATTCAAACACACTTTTCTGTAAAGTGTGAAAAATTAATTAAGCTAGTTTATATAATTATTACAGTGATAATAAAACAGACGCGCGAAATATTAATTATAAAATGAATGAGACCGTGAAGTAGGTACAATTGAAATGAATGTTTCTTTGTTCCAAAAATGAAAGTGGGTTGATTAAAGCGACGTCGAAAATTTCTTGTTGTTTCTAGAAATCTGTATTACAAAGTGACGGTTCGTAGGCAAATCTCGTGGATTTATGTAAAATGTTTTAATGCAATAATTGAAATTTACAATTCTGTGCGGATTAGTTCAATGCTTCAGAATGAAATGTAAAGTACTGTCAATGGTATTGTGGTTGGTGAGCGTAGATTGTAGTTAAGTATAACACAATTTGCTTTGAGTTACTGTTTCATTTTTCTGCGTTTGTGCATATTAAAATTTCAGCCAGATTGTTATCCTTGCCCAAGATTACACTCCGTTGAAATATTGACATTTCATGGAATATTTATCAATGTCGTTTTGGAAGAAGAAGATTTTAATAAAAAGTTAATTTTCTGCACGAAATTATTCGGATAGCGAAACACCACAAAATAAATATTTATTCTCTTTGAATGAGATAAGAATACTTTTAAAAAATGTGAAATATGCTTGCTTCTTTGTTTCCTAAGAAAAGTTCTATTCGGTATGCAGTACTCGTATTATATACCATTTATTTACCGTTTATAAACTGACATTTGTTTATTTGTGGAACTAAAAGATTTATCTTAATCACTGTAATCATGACCTTGCTGAATCTCTAGCTGTACATAAATATATATTAGTGGAATATCAAATAGATAATATAATCTTTGGAGAATTGAAATAGTCCATATTTCACAGTTTCGCGCACTCGAAGCATGGTGGATATCAAGACAAGTGCATGAATGTTGAAAGAAAATGAAAGATATCTCAGTTAGTGTGATTTTTAGCTCGGTTTTTCATTTAACTTGACGCCTCTGAAAATTCATAAGATAATCTAAGAGAGTTTTGTTTTCCCTCAAGGTTGTTGCGGTTTAGATTTGCTTAGATATGGATTAAACCGTACAGGCGTGCAACCACATCTTAATTTAATCCTTCTCTAGATGTGATGAGGAACTTTAAGTCAGCGAAAATAGTACACCCTAGATAGAAGGTAGAACCAAGGATCGTCCTCCTCTGCTTCTTGTTCTTTAATTAAAAATTAAAAGTGCACGTTCATCGTAATCTTCAACGTAGTAAGAAACCTTCTATCAAGATTTGATAAAAATTACTGGTGCTAAAATTACACGCTGCTTCAAATCTAATTTATGTCCTTGCGTAAAAGTGCGAAACCCCGGACAATGGACGGCTTTATTCAAAGAGATATTGAAGTGGCTTTAAAGTTATTTCTATAAAATACCAAGTCATTCGAGAACCTCTTTGTATATTATTTTAAGCAAAGTCAGTAAATATTTTGGTATAATATAGAAACACTTTGATACAGTTTATGCGGACAAGTATCAACACATTCTAATAGATGCTATATACATGTATGTTAAAATTCATATGGAGTCAGTAGTTCAGTAAATTTTAGACTTGCATGTGAAAAAGCTTAACCAAATTATTGAATTCTGAATAATCAAAATTCCATTTCTGTACGTTGTGGTCAGCACGTCCCCAGATAATAATTTCAGTGGTGAAATCCGTCATGTTGCACGGATGTAACACGCATGTCGATGGAATGCGGGTGTCGAACCTGTTTTCCCGTTCATTAATCATTGACACTGTCATTTACTTCACAAACATATGCACATGTTTACATATATATGAACATGTAATGGATACCTATAACATTTATCCATTCCGTTATGCCCTTGGCCAATGCGGTATAACACACGCGACTTTCCTTGACCTGCAACTGTTTTTTATCAGTTTCCAAAACCATGAAATGATCGGTAAACATGTTCTTTCTTTTTGTACTTTTATGAATATTTAAATATGTAAACCGTTATGAATATAAAGTATACAACAAAACTAGAACACCTTATTACTAGACTTTGTTCCATCTTATTTTACGGGTACTGAAGTGTAAAGATAAAACGAAGACTTATTTCCTACGCTTCGATTCCTTTGACACATTTTGTAGTCTTTTCTTATTTCGACGAATTGTATAGAATATTTTTGTCTGCCTTTCCACTTCGAAACTACATATGAATTGTGTGGTATATTGATCGACCATTATAAATATTTCCTTGTGCTATTTGTAGAACATTGTGGATATATACGCGGTACAAACCGGTAAGTGAGAAGAGCAATCAAAACTAACTACAAAAAGCGTAATATGGGGCTGTGAATTCTGCTGCCATGCATACAAATTTCTCCCGCAATGCTGCAGTGATGTGTGGGTCGGATCAGGTCGGATATAGCTGCTGTTGTACGCATTAATATTATTGCAAGGAAATGTAATTTCAGAATAGAGTGAATAATTCATGTTTGACAATGTTAGTTTTGCACTTAATTGATACAGCAAATAAACAAGACATATTTAACTGAATATATACTAGTATGCTTCCATTTTATTATTTACCAATTATGAGGTAATACAAGTAATACTGAATAGAATATGTCATGTGGTTTGAAAAATGAATTATCATATATTAGAGCGTTGAAGATGGCATGGAATAAAAGTTTGATGATTTCGGTGAGCTGATCTATTTGAACGAGTCATCGGAGACGTGAAGTTTTTTTATACGGTATTCGATCTATATAAACGAGTGGAATACCAAAGAAACCAGTCATTTGAGTGAAAGGAAAAATGTTGATATACCCGTCTGTAAAGCAATGAAATTGAACTTTCTGAAGAAGACTCTACTTACTAATGTTGAACGATTTCTGCTTATGTGAGTTCAGTTTACTTTAAGTCAATTCTTTGGTCTCTTTGAAATATTGCAACCCAAGCAGAGCGGTTTTCTTTAACAAAGTTTTTCTTTAATTCCGAGAATGTTCTATTAAGAACTAAGCATTTATTTTCTTTCTACTTTTTGTAAATATCTCTTTGATTATGTATCTTGAGTTTTGTTTAAATTCTTCAGGGAATTTCAAATAATTCCATGCTATGTATTTCTTATGTAATAATAAATTTTTAATTCACATACTGAACGTCTTTAATATGCATTAGTTATTTTCTTATATTTTTCTATAAAGAAAATTGAAAATGCTTCTAATATGTGCATCTGGTGAATAAATATTTAAATTATTGTGTAGGAAAGAAAATAGATCTCACTTACTTTATTCGAAATGCAATCTAATTTAAGTTTTCTGTTTTAAAAGATATACAAGTAACCGTCGAGCAGAATGACGTAAGAGGATAAAATGATGAAAGAGCGTAAAAAGAAAATGCCCGCAAAAAAAATTGAAAAAACAACGTGTAAAAAGTTGATAGAAACTATTTTTAAAAAGACCGGTGGTGTAAGATTTCATAATAACGCATTGCAATGAAAAACAACGAAATTGTATTGGCTACTCCCACGCTGATATGCTGGAATGCTTTTTTTGTGTTTCCAATCAAAATAATGTTTGCTTTGGAAAATTTATTTACAGCGGTGAACATAAATGTCACGTTTATATTCCACGTTAAAACATTTATTCACTGTGGAATTATGAAATACCTATGCATATAACCTTTTTATGAAATTACGAGCAATTCATGAAAGAAATGAAAAGTTAATATATATTAGCCTTCTTAGAAAACAAGACTATTGTCATGTGAAATAATCAATAAAATAAGAGTATGAATATATAAATATGAAATGTAAATCGTAACCTTTAAATAAATATATTGTATATTATAAGTAAGGAAATGTTGTAAACATATCTTGTACTAAGATCAACTCCTCTTTGTTTATTGTGAAATATGCCGGGCGATAAATACACGTTTATATACTTGTACCTACATGCATTATTTGAAGCTGCGCACGCATCTAATTCAATTTGGTAACAGAGGTACGCCATTGTTCCAGGTCACGTGGTACATTATTTATGTTGAACATGGTACATGTACATTGTACATACGTACGTACGGTATTTTATAGTGGTTTCAGAAACACCGGCGGTGTCTGATAATGCACACCCAAATAAACTGGACTCGGTGAAATTATTCATTAATTTTCACTGAATCAATAACAATGTTAGGTCAGTATGCAAGTCTCGGTTCCAGAACAAAGTAGGCACCACTGCACAGAAAATATATAGTAAATTTTATAAATAAAATAAAGAAACACGGCAGAAGTATATCAACATTGACATTGTGCTGACAGGAACATACACATATTTTCTGTTTCTAATGTCGAATACCAGAAGAAAATACACGCATATTGCAAAGTTTAAAAACGCCTGGAATTTCAAATCGTTTGGAAAAAAAAGAAGAAAAAGTAAAAACTACCATTTGCGTGAAATGTTAAATAGACCATTTGACATTCACAACATGTAAATGGATTCTATCGTTACAAAGAAGCACGCAAAAATAATCCTTCATGAATTATTCCTCAGAGCAAAAGAATAATTATTCTTTTTCATTTGTAAACGGACAGACTAATTTCTTCAGTCAAAAGAAATTAATACGAAATTGTTTTCTTTGCATACATTTAAATTTTGTAACTTCTTCTATAATTAGAGTTTTATTTGCTGTAACTTGAGTATAGCAAAATTTTGCTGAAGGCATGTCTAATTAGATTACAACTGCTTTCGTCTGCGTGTATCTGTTACATAAAGGGAGAAGTTTGAGTTAGATTTTGGGTTCTACTGCTACATCAGCTATTTCATTCCTTTCATCGTTACACTACCGAACAAATTTGCAGAAAGGCAGAAATCATCATATGCTGCTAATTAAATGAAATGTAATGATTCAGAACTATCTATAAATAGAAATATAGCACGAGGTACTTTGTGATGTAATAGAAAACTAAACACATATTTAGATTAAAAAATAAATGCCAATTTCAAATTTTTTGTTACTTCGAGTATTTTATTTGTTCTTTCGTAACTATGAAACCTACTGCAAGCTACAAAATATGGACTTCTACTGACAGTTGTAAACATTTATTTTGCTCATCAAGCATTTTAGAATGTGTAGGATTTGCAACAACTCTCAACTGTGGAATTTACATATGTAACACTAACTTGTAAAAATCAATGGATGTGAAGTACCTTCGTTCCATTTTGACATCGAGTTATATCATTTTCCGTAATAAAACGTTATAACGACTATCCTTTTCATTTGATTTCAGAAATACTGCCAAATTTATAGTATAATTTTTGTTTTTTATTCCGTTAGAAGCGGTAAACCAAAATGCTCTGTATTTTGCCGAGATATACTCGTACATGTGAAAATATGTAGGTATATATTTTGATATAAATTGCATATATTATAAAAGGTAAAAATATTTTTGTGTATCTTACACTGTAAGACTTGCAGAATCACATGAATAAATAATCGTATTAAACTTTGACATTTGACTATAAATATGAAAGGGGTGAAATTTTATCTGCTGCATTACAAAAGGAATGAGAACATGATGGAACAAACATGAAATTTAAATCCTCAACAAAAAGGAAATCTAAAAAACACGAAAATGATCAATAACAAAAGAAGCACAACATGTTTTAGTTAGAGTTAGCGTAAAATATACGGAACGAAGTTGTGTAGCAAGTTATGGCGGGTGGCATATGCGTCCAAAGTTCTAGAAAATGAAGTCGCTGCAGCTGCTTCTGTTTTCGTGATGTAACATTTTGGTATTTTCAGTATTATATTTACATAAGTATGCCACGAGTTTCCAATTTTCTTTTTCGCACTTATGGTCCTAGGTGAAAAAAATAGTACGTGAAATTATTTTTTTCAGAGAAATTTTTAATAAAAAAAACTAGTTAGTTGGCATTGATATAGTCTTTATACACATGTCATTCTATATTTGTTTGTGGAATAATATTGCTTGAATGCTTTTCTCAGAGAATAATGGAAGATATCTTTCAGTATGCCTGTATTATCTGAAACGTACGACCATATTATTTGATCATAACTTAAATAATGACTGTAACAATAACTACACAGGTGAACCTTTATGTCAAAGGATTTTAGTTTAAATTTATAGCAAAGGTGCACTCTTGCACGATATACGGACATGTGCTCCATATCGTATATATGTGATGTACGTAAAACACTTCCTTTGTGAAACTGACCAGTTTAATTATCTATTAAAAAAAAGTATTAACATTATTCACGATGCTTTTTGAAATAAATGAACGAATTTAAGTTTACGACAAATCTTTATTTTTAGAAACAGGGTCAACTTTAATTTCTAAATGAAATTAAAAACGGAACAGCTGATTCGGCGTCGTCCTTCATTACAGCTGCGGGGCTCGTTAAGAAATGTTGTCTCGGATTCACGGGGCGAATAAATCTAGTTACTCTTAATTATCGCGTTATTTTTTTCTTTTTCCACAGAAGTTTCGACTCATTAACATTTTTAATGAAACATGGTTCTCATCGCGGTATTCCGTCATTGTTTGTATCCTTTTTCCTTAACAATTACCAACGTCATTCTATTTATACAGTATATAGTTCATTAACATTGCACAAAAAAATGTTAATATCGTTGTGAAAATTACCTATCGAATAGAAAAATAATATTTACATTTGGCTGACACTGCTTATTGCAACGAGACAGATTTTTCAATAATAAATAAATAAATCTAGTCATATATTATTATGTTCTTCAATTAAATAATACAGACTTAAATCTACATTAGTTGATACTAATAAATATATAATATTTTACAATTTTGTAAAGGACAAAACCACGAAAACAACCATTATTTCATCAACTAAAACTTTTTCAATTAAATTGAAACCAAAGTTTTTTTTCCATCACATTAGCACAATTCAATAATTTATTGCCTTTTTGAACAGAAATTGGATGAACGCAGCAGAATTTGTTTTTTATCATTATTATTCCAACTAAAGTAGAAGGCAAAAAAACAAATTTTGTTTATTTTTCAGAACCGCCGGTAGATTAATTGAAAGAAAGTGAGATTCGAATCGCAGAGGCGTAATTCAATTCTTGATGCTTCAGGTATTTCTTGTTTTATGTTTGAAATAGTAGCGCTACGGTGTATTCTCAATTTTATTACGGCAACCCAGAGCCGAACGTAAACATTGTAAATTAAATCGAAATACAGACGACAGATTGTATATTCAACAGAGAAAAGGTAATTTGGATCATCTGCAGAATAAAAATAATAACAATGATATACAAAAGTGGAACTCTATAAATACACAAAGGTAGATGCAAATTATATTGTGAAATATACAACTTTGAAATATATTTTAACTGAAGTATTTTAATCTTCAAAAATAATATGCTGATAACCCTATGTATTTGGTAAAGTAGAATTCAAAATCTGCCAGAATCCATATATACACATTTTTGTGATTATTTCTTTTTACAATAGAAGAATGGAAAAATATAAAGAAAATAAGAAGAATTTGTATCATAAATGACTTAAGAACGAGGCACTGAAAATTAATGTTCCAAGCTGGATGACCGTGAGTATCTTTCAAATTCTGGAGTCTGCATCGTCGACTATATAGTCATGTTTCCGGTAATGTGCATCTAAGCCCGGAACTTAGACTTCCATCAACATCTCTTAGCTCTGGGACAGTTATTTCCCGGAGGACGTGCAAGTTGCCGACCTGGTTTTGGGATCGAATCCTGGGTATTGAATACAAAACGAACGAAGCGTTGTCAACTTTATGCCGAATGAAAATGGATATTTACTGTCAAGCTAGCACCCAATCTTTTCCTGTTCAATGTACCTATTTACTTGAGTTACACTATATTATATTACTTTGACAAATACACATATATCTACTGGGTACATTTAATATATTTTTAGATGACTGAATCAATATTACTCAATGCACGCTTGAATTTCTGTCAATATTCGTTTATCTGTCAACAACAAAATCTAGATTAGACTATAAACGAATATAAGATTGTTATCGCAGTTTATTTATCTGTTGTGATGGGGAACAGCCAGTACTGTACAGCGTGGAAGATAACGTGTGAAATTTGTCTGTTTTTGTAGATTTGTTGTGTAGTGTTTGTTCTGATCGAACGGTGTTCTCTGTGTATTGCGCAGCCAGGCTGACATATCTGCTATGCGGGTCACGGACCATTCAGCTGTGAAGCATGTGTACTAGTCGACACGGTCACAGTTTTTCCTCATATTCCCTATATTGTTTCAGTCGCTGCCGGTTAATGATAAAACCCTAATGAAGGTAATCATGTTTGTCTCTCAATTAATATCGAGGACACAAGTACACTGTAAATTAATTGAATTCGTCGCCATGATTTTGTTGGCGAGCTATACTGTGTCGAATATGTATGGAATGAACGTTTTGACTACCTAGGTATTAGCATATAATGAGAGAGTTATTGGAAGTACGCATTAACGAAAATTTATACTAGCTTCACTCAAATTAAATGTCCAATATACATGTACATGCTGTTCAATTAGAATATATTATAATTAATTTACTTTTTCTCTGAAACGGATACATCGAATACAATCTCATTTACACAATTTTACTAACGACGCCGTTATTTGATACGGATATGCGTAGAGTTTCCAGTCTATATTTGTTGTAGGTCATTATGTGCCTGTATTTTTCTATGTTATTCAAATATCTTGCCTGGTGGATCTATATTTGAGTTCATTGATTTTATTAGGTTTCAGTTTATGAATAGAATGAATATAAAATTACCTTATAGATTATATTTTTATAATATTTTTTCATTTTGAAGGTGACATGTAGCCAAAGTATAATATAAAATATTACTATAAATCAAGATTGTTTGAAATCCAACTATTCCCATGCAGACGATAAATTATTGCTCTTGGGTGTCATCTATAAACCAGGTATTCTGTAAAACATGATCGAAATTTATGTGTAGCTTAATAAATTCATATACACACATGTATTTAATAGTGTATTCAGTAATTGCCGTGTAGAATATAATTGACGGCAATATAAACATGTAAACGTTTTTATTTCAAACAAGAATTTGTTGTTAATCCCTATGGTTAATCTTCCCAAGTTGATATGAATAAACATGTGATGTTTTGTGTTGTTTTTTACCAGTGCAATTCTCATAAATTATCCAAATCGTGGTATGTATTACACATGCGGATGTGGTCGTTTTGCAAACGGTGAGGATTTCTTTGTTTAACGCGTCGATTTTACTAAAAAACAAATTTATTCAAGGCAATCTGTAATTCAAATGTACTGGTGTGACTTGCGTAACACAAAGCTACGTCAGTCGGTTTTCATCTACCGTTAGTAGTGTCCCTACAGTCAACGTTTAATTTTAATGACATGTCTCATTCATTCCATCAGACGCTGTTTGTTAACATGCATTTGTTATTTTCTATAGTAAACATTCATTTATTTGTATTGTATTTATCTAATATTCATTCACAATCAAAATTATAATTTTATAAATACATATGAATTGAACCGGGTGTTGTATATATGTAGATATATTGAAGTAAGTTAAATAAGTTTAAATATTAATATATAACAAATAATTAAGTATATATTAATGCAATTAAAATGAAAAAAAAACTTTTTTTCAAATGTCCTTGAGTGATTTTAAAAGTTTACATAAAAACCCTTTGCGTATTGGGAGAAATTCTTTTTGACATTTTAGATTGTAGATAAAAAAGGCAAATACATTCAAGCGTACAAGTAAATTTCTCGCCTGGAAAATGAAAATATATAGATTTTTTCGATTTCCAAAAAAATATGAATGATTTATTTTTATTAAAGCTTAATATATATTTTTATTCTTCTGCTGACCATCACGCATGAATGAAGGAATTTATTACAATTACACTCATATTTAAACGTTTAAACAAGTATTATAATGTTATACTTAGTTACAGAATGAATTTTATAGTGAAATTGTCGCAAGTTTTCCGTATATAACATGTGATTCAATTTTACGTTATTCTAATCTCTTTATCTGACTTAATCAAATCACCTTTTACTGCTCTCCGTTTCATTTAATGTGTGGATTTTATGACCCATTTGCTTTTCTAACTCCCTGTTTCTGCACTCTAGGTTCGTTCATTTTTGCGAATTGTCCTCTAGCCAGTCTCCCACACTCTATATGAGCGGCTTTTAGCATAATGTGTATGGTGCGATTTGGTATGTTTGACTCTGTATGTACTGGTTCTTTCTACCCACGCATCAAAGAGTATCCTGTTTGTGTTCATGCTAAAGAGTTTTCTCTCTATATTGTAAGCGGTTTATGCCTCCCCCTCCACCCTTCTCCTCACCTCTTCACTAGTTCTAAACCACACTTGCTGATCTGTAAATGTGTTGGTAATTGAATTTCATACTTACAATGTTGCTCTATGGTATGTGTGTGCGTGTATGCTATTTTGTTTTTGTGTTCACGAGTTTTATAATATATATTTTGGAAATTGTTTTCTATTACCTTAAATCACTGTGGCTTTAATAAAAGTGTTTTACTCTTGTTGTATAAGTTGATTTGGTATAAGCCATCAATTTTGTGTAAGGCAACATGTAATTTGTCAATAGTCGGTGAAATATATATTATAATTTATTGATTGTCCTAATTCAGTGGAAAATATATATGGTATTGTACAAATTACTGAGCGGTCACTACTGAAATACGAATTATAAGAACATTCACAATTACCGTTTCTATGCAATGAATGAAATTATCTAAAATAATCATTTACTTTATATCCTAATTTGCACTTGTTTCCTATATGTATCTAGTTGTGTAATGTAATCAGTTAAATAAAGGATTCTGCAATATTTTATCTATAATATTAATATTCTGTGATACAGAAAGAATATCTGTAAATGTTCCGTGTCTGGAAGGAATACTCGTAGGTAGATTATATTTTTCTTTGAAGTCCTCGAACCTTCTAAATTTGAACCGTCCTATATATTTCTCTATCTCTGTATTTTATATAGCCCTTTTCTTCAATTTCATTTATATTGAAGATGTCTTCAAAGCTATACATCAAAGATCGTACCCAAAAATAAATCCATTTGGTGTTCTTCACAGAACTGACCGTTATTGGCCGAGAACATACTACACACGGAGATGTATTGTATACCTATTCACCTGTCTAGCCAAGTACACTTTGATTCCGTATTTCCTTTCTCATTTTCAATCAGGCGTCTTTTATTTTTCGTTTTTTGACAGTAATTGGCAGGAAATAAAAATACAGATTATTTGTTTTAAAAGACTAATGATTAAATTATTTAAGAATAAGAGATTACTATTAAAGGTATATTATAGTAAACTAAATAATATATATTTATTATTTCTATGCTAAACAATAACTTAGACAATGCATAGAAAATAATTTTAAAATATATGAGTACATATTTATAATATTAATTTGGCAAGTTTTGTTGGATTCATATATTTTAAATGATAATGGATTTTAAATTTATTTGCCTGTGGAAGAATAATGGAAAGGGATATCTACTCTAAAATACTTACATGAAATTTTTGAAAATTAGATACCCCTATAAAGTTATAAGTGAATGCAAAAAATAGGATTAAATATTTACTTATATCTAGTAAGCCATGCAAAATTTTCAATCATCGAAATCATCACTAACATCAATTCATGAATATGCAACTTCAACCGTGAATCAGCCTGTATAGCCGTTTCTCTAACAGGTATTATAAAAAAGGTAGTTTAAATTTCCCAAGGGCCTGATGGTGAAGAGATGCGTGAGTGCACAATTGAAATTTCGTTTCATCATTTTATCCAGTAATATTCTTCATAGTTTTATTTTCATATTGTCTGTACATGAAGTGAACTATGTTTTAAAAGATGTACTTATATTTTTATGTAACTATAAGCGTTTGTTATTTTTAATATCATTTACATTTATGAACGATACTTCAGTCAGAAATATTTACTAATATTTGTTGTAAATGTACCTATGTAATTTTTACTCGCATGCGCACTTGATTTTCGCAATTTTCCGAACGGAGGATATTATTTGGTCGACAGTCGGAAATTACTATTAGGAAATTCTGAATACCTTACACTGTCAGCAAAAGCAAGTTTAATTTCCATGTGATTTATGAAGTTTACCACTCGCATATAATTCATAGTTATTATTACATAAATATATACATACATAAGTGTACAGAATAGTACAAAGACATTTTGACTAAATAAATTCATGTTTCCCAAGTATATGTCGTTCAAATATTTTGCCAAATTACTTTCTATAATGAAGTACTTCTACCTGAAATATATAAAGTTTAATACTGCATGAAGATTATCTATAAAACTTCACTTTCTACGGCGCAATTCAGAACTTCTTTAATTTTCCGGACCATTATCGATGAGCGACATTCTTTTCGTGGGAAACAGTTCGTGAAACTATGGTCGAGGTAAAATCACTTTCGTAATTGCCACTGAAATAATTCTAAATGGGGCACTTTGCAATATTATCGTTGGTTTTCTTAATTAATACAGATATTCCGAATGTATGTAGATAGAAGTTGTGACAGATGTAAATAATTCATCAACTAACACACTCGTATATCCTAAATTGTAAACGTTTCAATTATTCATTCTGCAATAAGGCTCTTAACCCGATTATTACTGTATCGATTTCTGTGAGATTTTTTCGCTTTGAAACTAACATAAAAGTACCATTATTGCGGGATGTTTGCTTTTTAAATATTTACATAATTTCAGTACTGGATTTATCATTCATACATCAGTTACAGTTGTTTATTGATTTCTCATTTTTGTTACTTAATACCTACAGTATTTACTTGGTTTATTTGTTTCAAACAATACTTTGTTATTTGCCCGTTAAAAATTTGCACGTTTTATAAAAAAGAGTGTGAAAATTAATTTGAAAAAAATGATTTTCATGTAATGATTACAATATTTAATTCTACAGTAAAAATATACAACAGCCTAATTTGAAAACTGACAACAAGGTACCAGTTATCGACAATTTTCATGAAATTAAAACAGATTAAATTTTAACGTGGAAATTAAATTTTTTTATTCATCTGCCGCTGAATTATAAAAAATATGTTTGCGAACAACTTTTTGAACTTTGCAAAAATTATAATTAATTCTCTAACATACAAATTCATATTTTATATGTATAATATACATATATGTATGTATGCATATGTAGAAATAAATAGAAAACTAAAATAACTCACTGCGTTTCCTCTGTTAATAAGCTTGCTTGTTATAACTCGACTGTTGTAAGTTATACTGCATAGTAGGCATTATATTGTTCACTGTTCAAATATACCTCCAGTTCGCCTTGTTATTTCTGGTTACTTAACAGTAATCCGTCCTAATTATACATAATATTGTTCGTGGATTAAATTATATTCTAATATAATTACTTATCGAAAATAATCTGTCTTGCATATACAAGTAGCAACGGTGTGCGTAATAACAATATTCTCACTGTTTTTCACTTTGGTACAAATCTAAAATTTAGTAGTGTATTGAACTGTACTGTGGGCGTGTTATATTGTACAATATTCTCGATATAGTGCAAGTGTAGTGTAATATAATTATTATAGTGTAGTGTACTTCAGTGTATTGGAACAGACTAGTAGTTGCTAAGCAGTTCAGCGGCATTATTACATTTGTGGTAAGTTAAACAATCAAATTTTCCATTTTTATTTGAAACAATGTTTGACTTATAATAATTCTGTTTTCTTAAAACCTACTACGTTGTACGTACCCCTGCGGATTTTGTCTGATGAGAGGTCATACTTTGCGTTCCCATATTGACGTTGAAGTGTCTGTTCGATCAACCGGTAACTGAGACACGCACTTCCTCACAAAGGTGTGTGTCTGATCTAGCATTACGAAATCCTTCTAGATTGCTCACAAGAGTAAAAGCATCTCATTTAGAGCACGTCAGAGATCTCATTAGAGCACTGCAGTGTACTAGCATTATCATTACTCCGTTGTGAGCATATTATATATCCCAGAGCAATATTTTTCTTGCATATAAACTGTTTAAACTAATTTTACTGTAATTGTATACCAGTTTAGAACTAAAAGGATACATAATTTTCTTAAATGAACGTTTTCAAAGATTCTAAATAAAAATTACAGACTTAGGACTCGAATATTTACGGCAAATTATAAAGGACAACGTTAATCTATGCTATTCATATATGTGATGTATAGAGATATACATATATCATAGCGTACCGTGTTCAACCACTTGTGAACTTACGCAAGTGTGTGTGAATGCACATTGACGCGTTTCAGTTCAAATACCGTTTTCATAACAGTGTTTCATCATACATAATGCATAACCATCTGTGACCGTTCCGCTG
>JAGJTL010000032.1:3822037-3837336 GCA_022063505.1 Calosoma granatense
ATCAATTTCTATAGCGAGTAGGACAATAATTTTCCATAGTAGCATAATGATAAATTATTTGAAAGAAAAAGTTGTAGCATTTCAATGTAATATGACTAGCATTCAAGGAACGAGAAGTATCAATAAATCTCACACGTAATTCTTCCCACTTGACCACTAGGAAGAAATTTATTGCGGCACAGTGCAGAAGAAATCGGTCGGTCTCTCGTATTTGACTTTAAAGCATAAAAGCAGACCACACAGCTTGCATTCTAAAGGGTTAAAAATTATTTACACATGTCTGACCCGGAATTAAAGTCCCAAAAGGACAAAATTTATTTACACAGTTTCCTGAATAATACGTTTTTGAAACAAATGTAGCACGATGTAATTTAATGTTTATGTATAACCGTATTTGTGTAAGCTAATTGCACAGTTTTTATTTTTGTTAATTTGTAAAAAATTATTAGAAAGCAGAGGCTAATGTCAAAGAAAAAGTAAACGATGCAATTTATTTTCTTACGCGTTAATTAAATATTAAAAAAAAAGTATTTAATGGATTTTCCGACAGCTTTCACGTTTCAAGAAATGTATCATTAGCTAAATTAGAACTGAACACGAACGTCCTTCATGGTATAATATTTTTATATGTAGGTAACTATTACATATTATACACTGGGTGTATATATTTAATGAAGTAGATTTACAAGTTCTTTCAAGTAATATAAAACTTTATTTTCAAGGATTCATATATTAATTTATTTCATAATAAATTGGATACCTTTTTAAATTTAATTAACACATGAGAAATTAGAATTATAAAAGCAATATTTGATATGAAATATAATATTTATATATAAAAATTATTCTTTCCATTTCCCTTTAGCATTTGAAACATGTCTTGTTTTATTTTTACATTAGAAATTCAATACGAGAAACTCGTTCAGAATTTTTGATATATGTGGGTAGAACATATTACAATATCAAATACGAAAAAGGCATAAAGAGACGATGAATACGAAAAGTAAAGCGTACGTATGTCGAGAATCAAACAAAGTGGAACAGAAACATCACGATAAATGCATCCGGCCTCCTAACGTTAGCTTTAAAGAAAACTCGACGAGTTCCGATGAAGACGTCGGTGATGTTTCCAACACGTTACTCTAGCCAGATAGTATAGTGTTCTCAGTGCAGAGAGCCGAGTAAAATTCGTTGGAAAACAGTAGTCGCGGTATTATTGTGAGTAGAGAGAAGATGGAATTTTCCAAATAAACAACAAAATTCTGCAAACTCAACGAATATCAACACGGACTGAAGCGCTCCATCGAGCAGATCGGCTAGGCGAAAATACATTAACTGTAAGAGGCTTTATAACAGAGCGTACTCATGTTTTTTCAATCCTAAACATAATTTTAACTGCAATATACACTTTCTGAAGAATCATCAGCTTTAATGGTCTTGTATACGGTATTTTACATTTTATTTATTGTAATTTGAATTGTTAGTAAGCATTTCGATAATTAAGTACATAAAAGCATCGGTAGAAATAGGAGTGTGTTGTTCGTTTTATATGCCATGATTTCTCAAGTTTCTTGTAGTCAATTTCAGTAAGAAGATGCTGCAATAGCAGTGAATAACATATATTCAAGAAATATGAGGAGTGCTTTTCAAACATAAGTTATCAAATAGTAAAACTGGAATAACTTTTTCAAAGTTTCCATTCCAATATCGAACATCAATGTTTACAGTAATAAAATACATAGTTCACATATATGTTATCCAAGTGCTGCCAATGTCACAATGTACAGCAGGTATTCATTCTAGTTTCTAGCCTCCAGTAACTCTTTGATTTTTTCGTCTCACGTAAATAGAAATTCGTGTCCATGCAGAATATTTACGTCTCATGAATCTTCCATTCAAGCTCAGAGTGTTTCTTTCGCGGAACTAAACTTCCATTTTTTTTTTCGTAAAACAAGCGTAGTCATTAATGAACGAACCAGCTGACTTTAACTAGCACGGTGATTCATCACTGTCTTTCTTTTTATTTTCATTTCCTGCATATTTATTAAGTTTAATGTTTTCGCAAAAGAAATTTATACAATCATTTTAATTTTATAAATTAGTGCATTAGTAATCAAAATATAAGTGTAGAACTGCATATTTAGAATTATGTATACATGGGTATGCGATATGCAAGTAATTATGTGTATATTTATGCAAAGATTCCAGGGAAAATTATTTTAAAGAATATAAATGTTCATATGTTAGTGCACTGCAAGAGAAATTTTGACGTTTTTATAATATAAAAGTACGGGATATAATGGTAGAATAACGTAAGATTAGTCGGTTGCATGAATATTATACTTTATAATGGAATATTTACTATATTAGACATTTCCATAATGTACAAGTATATTAAATTTGAATAAAGAGCATTACAAAAATGTCAGATGTTACATGAAGATTAACTCTATATTTGAAATTAAAATACATCATCTGTTCTTTTATTTTCGTAATTTATATTTAGACTTCAGAGGGAATATTTATATCAATATTTTATACAACATACACAAATCTACCAATAGTTTTCAACAATTCTCCAGATTACTAGTATATTAACTACTTTTGAAGATACATTTTGATTTTCACATGGATAAAGCTATGTTGTTATAAATGTCATTACCGGATTCATTTTAATTTGAAAATGAAACTAAACTCGATTATATGCATACGAGTAAATATGATAATCAAATACATATTGTGACCGACGCCTGTAACCCTAGACCTATATGCGCACAACGTAATTAGAGCATACGATAATTAGTTGGAACTGACGTGATAAATTATTAATAAGTGAGAACACACTCCAGTTAGATCAAATCACAGTTTGCTTGAGTTTCATGTGAATTATGTTTGGTAGAATTATGCCAGTGCAATCTATCATATATATGCATGCAAATGAGCTTTCTATCTCGGCCAATGAATTACCGTTTTAATAACTTGGTAATTATACATGAGGAACTTTTTGCGGATTAATGCGAGTAATTTGTTGTTTACTTAGAGCAGAGAATTCTCACATTAAACTGAGACACTATTTATTTAACGTGATATTTTCGTCAAATAATAATGCAAAATATATTTATTTCAGTGTATTAATAAAAAATGTGCATGGAGATGAAACAAAGAGACCGTATGAAATTCATTAATAATGCTTTCGCAGCTAAAATCCACACCCAAGGCTATAGATCATTTTGATTTTACTCGCTCTCGCATCTACCTCTACTAAGTGTAATGAAATCCTGGAGATTGTCTGGAAACAAACGAGAATGCTGTAGATTTTAAAATACCCGTAGTGGAATAATCATGTCTTCAATTTAGGGGATGTGTACGGTACAGAAGCAGTAGCAGGGTAATGTCTGAAATGGTTTTCTTTTCTCCTGGCCTACTATGATCACGAGATATACGAGTTTCATTGTTTGACACTGTTGTTCCATCGGATTCGTTATCTGGCATGCGTATTCATCAAGGATTCTGTACAGGAAACGTTGAATACTGTAGCGTGTTCAAACTGTTGTAGACAATGTTGGATGACAAGGAAATTAATTTTGTTATTGTGTCAAGACGGAATTTGATTAACTTAGTAACAATGTTTATAGGTGATATAATCAACGGTGATCTTGACTTGTCTCCAGTATGAACAGGTTTAGCGAATCACAGTGTCTGTATTTTAAAATAGACATACTTGTTAAAATTGCCACACTTATCCCGCAACTACAATTTAAAATGAAAAGTTGATAAATTTTGTAAGCTGCTAACTATTTTTAATAGTTTATATGATGTTAATTTAAATTTTTTTTAATTGAATGTGTCAAAATCTAATCTGAGCAGTGAGCGCTTTTTCAATTGTAAGCCGGTTTTTATAACTTCTGTCATATATCATTTCATTCAATATAATTTCTATTTTGTTTGTATAATTCCCTCAGTCTATAATTTCCCAGAATGTTTTTACCAGACTCATTGGTGGGGTTAATGTCCTTTTTTTGTCTAACCGAAAAAAAAACTACGTATTTTCTACCGTTAAGCTTCCAAATGTGATATTTCTGTTTTCAGTTTACTAACATGAACCCAAAAACCTGTGTGAATTAAAGCCAGACAGTACAGTCCGTATGCACCCTTATTATCGATAACAATTGAAAATCGATGCTTGTTTTCACGCAGAGCTCGACCGTTTTAACACAGAAATAACTTGACAAGAATAGATTTTGTCTCTAAGCTTTTAATTCATTGCAGTATCTGCCGCAAAGCTTTGAGTTATTGTTTGGAACATCGACCCTTCACTTTTATTAATTGGGAAAACTAAGTGGATAATTGATTTGCGTTAATTTAATTTGTGGATTTAAAGCAGATATCATAACAGATATGGATGACTTACAGTTTTGTTGGATATTTTATTCTTTCTTTACATGTAAACAAACACTTTTATTTACTTTTATGGTCAGCGTGCTATAACTGATATAACAAATATTAATATGTCATGTTACCACTTTTTCCTGCAAGTTTTTTTCTATTCTATTGAAACAAAGAAAGTTTCAGAACTATGCTATGAAATTCATTGTCAACCTACGTACTTCTGACAAGTGACGTTATACTACTGAAATAGTTCCTTTTGTTTCGAAAATCATGGAATTAATTATCAGAACAATGGCGGATTCAGTGACCTGTTTATTCTAGAATTACTTTAATAACTTTAAAGTTTTCAAACGGACGGGTATGCAGAATAAAATGAAAATCTGCAGTGGCAGGTAAACGTCGCGTGAATTTTTCTACAACAGACATTTACGTACAACTGTCTGCTGTTTTACAAAATTAAATGTCACGTTGAAGGACTGTAAATAAAATAATTTAATTGTAATTTAACTTAAATGATAATGTATACTCTGCCGTATATTCGTACCAAATATAATATTACAAAAATTTCAACAACGTCAATAATTGGAAGATATTATCGTTATCCTTGATTACTGAAGCATTCAATATTTTCGATAAGAAACAGAACCAATAGGGACGCGTTTGTTCAATTAAAATACATCGTGATTCTTCGTCTGCCCATCAAAATTTTCGATTTTACGTTCGACTTATCTCTAATAGGAATATTTCCAAGATATTAAATCCGTTAAAATATATAGGAAGCATTTTTTAATGTAATCGAAGAAGCACGTATGTTGCAAGTGAACGAATTTATAAATAACAGAATTACTCTTACATGTGTGAGTTTACTTATTTACGAAAACATTTGTATATTATATAATCATTATTTTTTGCTTCGTGATTAAATAAAGTAAAATTAATAGAATTTTCTATTTTCTAGAAAATGTCTGAAAAATCAGTTCACTTAGATATCACATTCACAGCTGGTTTTGTTAAAGCCCTTACACGGTTGCTAAGCAACGTGTTCGAAGTTGTTCTTATGATGTGTGCGACTTTTTCATATACAAAAACACTTGAGCACTTCCGTTGGCTATAGCTCAGCAGCACCATCTAGCATCGCAACATCACCTTTCCTGGTTCGTGCTCTGCAGGAGTCATTCACTCTGTGTTTTAAAACGTATTCGTGTACGTTTTATTTCAAACATGTACCATGTTTACTCATGGCGTGGGTGGTTCATAAATACTAGTTATCTTTGCAAGTCACACAAAAGATACATAGTTGATATAAATACACATCATGTCTACACTTTGTATTGAGTATTTTAAAGGTTATTTATAAATAACCGCAACATTATTAGCGTGAGTTTTAAAAATTACTTAATGCTTCTGAATAAAATATGATTCCTCGTTATTAAAGCTGAATGTGATATTAACATGGAATTTGTTTAGCCGGTACATCTGTTTAGTAAAATTTGTGTATTTATTGTGTTTTAGAAAAAAACCTTTTTATGCTTTGTAAGCAATACGCCGGGTGAATATCTATGTGTTATACTGTTGATAATGAATACATTAAATATAAAATAGATTGAAAATCGATAGAGAAAATTACGGCAACGTTGAACTTTTCTATTTATATCATGTAGAGTCATGTCGTACAAACTCTAGTACTTGTACAGCTAATATATATCTGGTCGAGGACAAATTACTTCTTGGAATATTCAATATATATTATATATACAAAATATGCATGACTATTGACAAAATATGATTACTTTATGATAAAATTCTCGTATTTTCGTATAACCGTTATCAAAACAGTAAGAATTTTGATCCAGTGAAATATATTAACATGCAATATTACATATAATCCCACTCATGTTTATTTATTGTTTGATAATATCACAGATTCATTCAATTGTCATAAATTTAAATGAACCTGATTTATAAAACATAAAATCCATATAATAAAGTTTAATTTATTATTTTCAATTATCGTTTTTATGTGATTGGATTTGTCATTTATGCCACTAAAATACGTCAATAATTAAATTGATAAATGTAGAATATAATATAATAAATATAAACCGTTCCATCTTTTAACCGAATTTCGCTCGAGCTGATGTTATAATTAATTCATTTTTAGATTCCGTTCAGTAATTCGAGTAATGCTTAATCTATCGTGTTCGATTTTCCCCAAGGTTGTTACGTTTTCCTTCGCTGTACTAACCTAATTTTATTGAATTCACCGCCAATCAAACAGATTATTGAATATTTTAGCGCAGAATTTCGTCGAAAAGAACCAGAGTCTGGAAAATTCCGAGCACAAATAGGATTCTCTTCTTTCCATTCTGTTCTATTCTATTCTATTCTGGAGAACAAGTCTGGCTTTAGAGTGCTTGTATAATGATGTTAGGTGGAACTGAAACGATATATTATCAGCAATTTCATATGTTGGTTTCCATTTTTGCTTGCTGTGTTTTAAGAAGAATATTTAACCAACAAAATATTTATATCGATATGTATGCATATACATATAAATTTGGGAAATATTTGTTTTGTTTTTATTTTTTATTAGTTGGACCACTATAAAACTAAAGAGATTTTAAGTATGTGGTAAATTAATCACTCTATTTAAGTCTACACTTGAGTATCGATATTTCTCTGCTAGTTTAACACTAAATGTTCATAATTACTTCTCAGCACAGTCTCTAATCAATGGACATTACGGTAGTGTGAAATAGCAAGTTTAATAACATCATCCTCCTACCGATAAACTGGCGAGTTAATTTCAGATTATCTATTAAACTAGCCGTAAATATTGACCGTATATTACCTATCGGACGTCATGCAAAGTGTATGTGTTGCTGAGCAAAAAATACGTATATCATCATCGTGTGCAGTTTCCATAAATTTTAACACCGGACATCATAAGCTGACAATCTTATCTCACACACTCCTGTTCCTGCATATTCCTCTCGAATCATATACTTCATAGTTTATATTTTTACCTAAAGAAGAAAATAAACTTGAAATCCTTGTATTATTTCATTGTAAATTTATTTCTGTTCTTAATATAAGGTAACACAATTATAAGTTGATATTTATATTCGGATGCATATTCATGTCTGTATAACTCAACAACTATGTTATCAATCTAAAACGGTATATGCCCCTAGAATTGTACATAAATGGTGCCTTTTACACTACACTTTTAATTCACTCTCTTCTCTGCATGAATGTGTATCCATATAACGCATAAATGAATCTATTTTTAAAGACTGCTTCTACACAAACAGTTTAATACTTAGCTTTTGCCTTTTGTTGAAAATACAGAATGTTATGGAATATTTAAACGTTTCTTTTGTATGGTTTACTCTGGAAGTCAATAAAACACTTTATATCGAACAATGAATGTGTTGGCTTTGAAAATAATTCTTCCATTTCGTACCATTTGCAGGGGAATCTAAAGTCGCTAATGTAGTGATTGTACTGCTATTACTGAAATATAGGGGGAAGGGGAATTGCTTGTTGCGGAAAAGTGTTTTCTCCGTGGATTTTCAGTCATGTTTCGGTACGCTCGAAAGATTCGGCTTATGAATTGTTCTTTGTTTACTACATTCTATAATGATCTACTAACGTATACGAAGGACATTTTGTTTATTGGAAGAACTACGTGCTATTTTAAACATGAACTGTTTACTTCAGAATTTATGAAACCTTTTCAGTATACCATAGAACAGAAAATATAGCAACATTTACTTGTTTCACAATATGTAACTTTGTTCATTTTTATGTGACTATCCAATAAAAATATATGTGTCTATTGGAAAACAAAACTTTTCCATTTTCAAACATATTATTTTTCTTTCTCAAGTTGTCCAATATATAGTGACTGTTTTTAGTGCTACAAAAACATACAAACACGATAACAACATTGAAGAATATAAGTTTTGCTTTGCTCCATTTCACGGAGAATTACCACATCGATTGGAATGAAAATTGTCGTATATTACGAGACAACAATCTGAAGGTATTTGAATTTGTAATTTATCAAAACAAATCTAGTATCTGTACAATTATGTAAATTGAATAACAAGTATGATCTTTATATGTAGTAAAACAAGTCGGAATTTCTGCATACATGTTGATTCTAGTTCTCGGTATGACTTGTTCACGTGCCCGGCAGGGTAGCTGTCATTAAGACTACAATTTATCAGATTACTAGACTTTGCTTTGAACTCAGATAGAACTGGATAGAACATAGAATGCATGTCGTAGACATGTGCCTGTGTTCTGATAAATATTACAGTGTCGTATATTGACTCGTGAAATCCATCGAAATGGAGTAGATTCAATAAAGAACTACCGTGCGTATCACGAACAACAAATTCAATAATACAATAGTTCTCGTAGAGATGATAAATAAAATGTAATATGTGACCTGGTATAGCACGTACTATTCGCTAAATTGCTCACATTATTCGGAAATTTCTCACCGTCGTCAACTGTTCTTATTTGCAGAAATACTATAAGAGAATCCTTTCAAACTATTTCAACAACAATTTATACGCCTGGTTTGCATTAGTATATAATAAACTATGATATAAAATCTTGAAATAACCATACTTCTCATTTTTCGAGTTATTTTTTCAGGACTGACCCTTATTCAGCAATATCAGGATAAATTAGATTCTCATCGGCGTAGATCATGCATAATAGCCTAGATAGCCCGGGGGGTTCATTGCAAATTCAACCGGTAAACACAAAATTTATCGCACGTCTTAGAATCGATAAGGAGACTGTCTTCTAAACTTGTGTTATAAATATTGAAACTAATTTTAATGGACATGTTTTAAGCAAAGCTGTTAAATGTCTGCTATTTAAATGTAATTTGTATTCAGAATCTTTTCCCGTCGGCATAATATTCATGAATTCGGAAAAAGCTCCCTCTCATTAGGTACACAATTTGGAATTCGATACACACTTATAATGTAGCATTATTGCTAACTTTATATTGCCAAGATAATCAATTTAAATTTACTGAAACTCTTCTCAAATATCATGTTAATTGAATATAGTATATCTTGATGTTAGCTCAATATTTACTAAGATTTTAATATTATTTTTGTTATTTCTCTTTTAAATAATGTGTTGATTGTAAGTAAACGATGAAGTGGCATGTTAAACAAATCACATTGAGTGCTTTTTAAACTATTGTTTTTTCTAAGACAATACACACAAAAAGCTTTCGATTCATCGTAATTTACTATTGGCAACAGTTATCCGAGACGAACTTGGCTGTGGTCACGATCAATGTTTCGTGTAATACCGTTATACTTCGCTACACTCCGATGAGCAGCTATTTGGTGAACGAGGCGATTGAATGTCAGAAAATAAAGAAGTTTACCTATCTCTAATGATATTTTAGTGGAAATAATCCAATAGTAGGAAAATTCAATTAAACATTACCATATCTAACAAGTTTTCCGGTGTAGATAATTTTTAATGTTTTAATTAACTTTTACCTGAAGTTTAATTGGTTCAGACAGAACATTTTACTGTGACACTTGCTGAAATTTTCTATTCAATGACAAAAGCAAACAAATTTTCTCTTCTCCAATATTAATACTTTAAGAATATCAAAATATGTATATTAAAATTATGATTGATTTTGTGTATATTGTAAAAATTTGATACATTTCTGGCAGTAGAAAATTAATTGTTGAATTAGTTCGTATTACACTTATTAATAACATTTTGTTTGAACACCGTTCAATAAATTCATAATGAAAATTGGTTTAAATGAAAAATAATTTGATTAAAATTTAAACTAAAATTTAACATTGGTTTTAATCAACAAGTATATTAAGTATAGAAATAAAATTTGTTGATCATTTTATAAAATGAAACATCAACACTGCTACTGAATTTCTTAGCATGAGACCGCTACTCTGAATAATACTTAAGGAAATGACAAAAAAAAGAAATATTTTCTACAGGGAAATTTACTTTAACGAATCAAGTAAAAATGGGACAAATTTAAAAAGAATAATGAAGCACCGGGTCCGCATTCATTCATTCGCACAATACACAAAGAATACCATTTTTAATGTCGTGGTTCATATTTTGTTATTCAAACAAAAATTCTTCTTTTTGGTAACAGTTATATAAGCCGATTGTTTCAGCAAATATGTAAATTAAAATTTAGATATACCTTTTTTTCATTTCGTTTAATACTCCTGTCAGTTTGTTCCTTCAGGCCAATTCCACTTTAAGAAAAATGTACACAAACATTACTGTGCTCATTTTTTTCGTATATGAAATATTCTCTGGAGTATGTGACTGAAAATTTCATGAATTTTGCTGGGTATTAGAACTTTTTATAACTCTGTCTACTTACTCTCTTTCTCAATTATGGTTATAAATAGCTTTTCCACGTTATACAAGAATATAAATAAATTATGTAATATTTTACCGTTTTTTCTTTCTATCGCAAATAGAATAGTAGACTATTATTGTATACATTATTCATTTATTCTCTTTAAAAATATTTAATAACCATAAATGGACTTTTTCTTTAATTGAAATATAAAATATAACTGGACAAAGAAAAATGTAAAATGATGTTTCATACTGGGTATTATGTATACAGTGGTATTATTATGGCGGAATAAATAAAAAGCAACAACTATTGATACACGAAGTACTACGAATATTTATTGTCAGTGTACAAATATTTTCATATCGACGACCAAATATGCTCTCTTGAATAAATAAATTCTTCCAGCTAAACAAATCTAGATAAACAATGGAACCACATTTATTTATTGATGGTGCAAGTACAGAAAGTGGCAAACAATGAACATAGTAATAATATCAATGATGCATTCGTTTTTCTTTTGTGTGTTTTCATTTTTGTTTTGGAGAAAATAAATCCGACGATACATTTGCGCATCGAGGCAAGAAAAACGATTTATATTTTGCAGACACAAGGTTTTTTTGGTGGAATTGCGTAGCGTTTATATTATGTGTGAGTGTGCAGGTTGAGAATGGTAACTGGACGTTTCTGTCGTCTGGCGTATTAACTAATGATCTTGTACATAGTCAGGTGATTTACACCTTCAGGAATTGTTGAAGTGCGAGCCGTGTACTCACACTTCGACGTCGTCGTCAGGAAAGATGTTTAGCCATTAATTATTTCTGTAGTGTGCGGCAGACACGAGTCTGAGTAAGGCAGTTATCCGAAAGTCTCTTCCGGAGAGATAATTACATGAATTATTGCCAGAACTAAATGCAGCACCACTTAGTTATGGCACTTTGATATCCGTAGCAAAATTTCCGCCTAAACTTACGCTCACATCCTTAAGATTAACATCTTTAGAAATTTTACAGACATTTTGGGGTGAAGGAATACACTCGTAGTATATATTTTATGAGAATATGTTGGAAATGTACTATTTAAATTAACCAAATTTACATGAAACACTTTATATTCATTAATTCATGTACAGGTATTTAAAACAAATTTAAATTATTAAATAAATGTAGATAAAGATGCCCTTGTTTAAAAATAACAGTTATTTCCATTGCGTAGTTGGAAAATTAAAGTATTATTTACGAAGATGCTGAAGCAAAATATGGTTAACTTCTAACTTTGGTGATGGGATTATATATACAGAAATAATTGAATTACGCTTTCTCAGTTTTGGAACTAATTCCGAAGTAGATGCTGCAGAAGCATATTCCCAGTTTAAATTGATTTGGATGTAAAATAGTTGCCTTTTAATTCAATAAAATCGCCCGAAGATGAGTTTAGAGAAACGCGATTGAACATGAAACACTAACCATAACATAGACCTGGTACAGATGGTGGTGGAGTGGTTGTGGTTTGTGGTTCTGGTACATATTTGCCTTTCCAGCCTGTATATAAACCAATTTACCACCACATACACCACCAGCACGAGCGGGAGGTGGTGTAACGCCTAGGCTAGGGGAAGGGGGAAGGGGGGGGAGGGTGGAGAATCAAATATGAGTGAGTACCTGTATAGCATTCTCTCCTGTCTGTCAGCTTCCACGTATATCCGATAGTACATGATGATCATGACAGCGCCAGGTAACCAGAAACTCACACTGGACGATATGACTGCGTACGGTTTATTGACTGTGAATCCACATACATTCGGATTTCGTCTACGGAACTCCATATGATCGTCCGTAGTGTACCAGCCCATGAATATCGGTAAGAAAGAGACGAGTGCCGGACTGCACCAGACTACGGCCAGCATAATTGCTAGTCGACCATGCGTCATAATCAGCGGGTAATCTAATGGTTGTACTATCGCATAGTATCTGTCAACACTGATACAACATAGGTGTAATATGGAAGCCGTCGAGAAATAAACATCCAGCGAATTCCAAACGTCGCACATGAAATATCCGAACAACCACTGTCCGCCCGTCATCTCGACGCTAAAGTTGAAACACATTGCGAATATCGCCACCAACATATCGGCCAGCGCTAAACTTACAACGAAGTAATTTGTGATGACGCGCAGTTTACGATGCCGCATCACCGACACGATAACGAGCAGATTACCGAGTAATGCTGCCAGAATTATGAATCCCATGACAACAGTCTTAAATAATAATATCGGTATTACTAGCCAATTGCTTTCGTAGAATGCAGCGTCTGCATCTATAGTTCGATTCGTTACAGTCGAATCTACAACGGTCACCACGTTGTATTGTTGAACGTTCACTGTTTCCTCCATGGTCTGTATTTTGTAACAGGAATCAGTGCAATTCAAGTTTATCTAAGTATACACAAGTCTCTCTCATTTTAACTATATATTATTACTTCCATTGTACTGTATTTCATAACATTTAAACATATTAACGTTTACTGCTACACGACAAACTTCTATTTATAAGTTCATCCATTTTTGTGGAATACGTAATTAGTTTTTTTATTGTTATTATTTCCCACAATTATTCAGTAATTACGCTGAAAATTTATATTTAGTGTTAATAAAAATATTGTTAAACAAAACATTTTTAATAGTCTATTTTTACTTGTTTATTTTACCTTTGATATATTCGTTATTAATTACGTGCATTCTACTGTTATTTAATAACATTGCAGATATGAAACAAATTTAATACGTCATATTTCATACAAAAAAAATGTTTCATTTATGTTAACACTTCTAACTTTTAATAAATATATTTTCCAATATATCACATGTTATGTACATTTATACGATTATTACATCCATGGATTTTTAAATTAATATTCGTTACCATAATGTTTAAACTATTGGTTTTTTTTGTGTAACGAGAATATAAATGTGTATTATTGTTCCTCTAGGCTATACGTACACCATTCACAACATTTCATATACTATTATTGGTTAATTACATTTACTACGTATCACTTATAATTAATTGTTTTATTATATTATACTACAACATCAGTCTTTATTAAATTAACCAAGAATTTGTTTTTTTACTTTTACAACAAAAGAAAAATAGTATTTCACGTATATTTTGTTTTCAGTAAAATTGTATTCTATAATTCGTAATATTTATTTTCTTTTAAACACTTAAAAATTAGTCTTAAAGACTTGTCTTTGCTAACACATGTTTTGATAAATCCGAAATAAATTGTATAAGCAAATATTAGTTTGTGATGCTTCAACTGTTGCGTTGCCACGGACGCGTTTTGATAATTTTACGCGGGAGTGCTGAGCACATGGTTCACTGTACTACTAGTTGGCGTACTCGGTGAAGACGTCACGGCGTCTGGGGCGTCCTGACGTATGTTGCGTCATCGTTTGTCAGTCCCCACTCTTGGAGCTTTTGAATGCGCGCGCATGTACGCGGCGCCACGTGCAAAACTACGAATATCAAATGGATCTTCAGGGACCTATATCAATTCACAATAACGATACGTGATCACTCGCTGGGTTGTAATCATTTTGCTTAAATTATAGTTAATATTGTTTACTGACTGATTCACTTTCAATGCCGATGACTATATATTGACTTAATTATATTGTTTTTGCTACGTCAAAGCAACACAAATGGGAATTATTGGAATTTGAGTTTAATATCCTACTAAATGAATCAAATTGATGTAAAATGAAAAAGTGACTGACCGTTATATCTTTCTTATCAATTGAGAATTGGTATTTCGTAATATATTAATAGAATACTTTATATAATCGTTAGTTCTTTCACTATAATTTCATTTATATTTTTATTATGTGTCACCTATGCTATAACTATATACATATGGCGATACTGTTATTACAATTATTTTTACAGCTACTGAATATATGAATACAATTTTATTGTCAGAATATTTTAAAGGAATAAAAAAATTATAAAACTGTGTTACCATCTTCAGTTTGATAGTTCATTAAAATTCGCGATATATACAAATTAGGATATTAAAATACGTATTTCTGTATTATCAACGATACAAATATAATACAAATTCATGCCGCACCGGTTTACTGGAACTCAGTCAATAATAAAGAAATTTATAAAACAGTAGCTTTAAAATATAATTTCCTCTTTTATCATAGAGTCTGGAAAATTTGAAGTTAGTATTTCAGAATTCAGTGGTCCTTTGTTATATTCGTACTTAACTGAGGTTTGATTCAGCACTAATTGTGATTACACAATTTCCTGTCTTGTTAAGGGTTGCAATATGGGATAAAGTTCCGGCAACAAACAGGAGATGGCAGCACAAACATTGTTCGATATTGTATCCGTCAGTTATATTTAGACATAATGTAAAAGCAATAAATGGTATATTTCCAAAGTTCAGTATTAAAATAATATCTCATATATAGGTATATATATATATATATATATATATATATATA
>JAGJTL010000032.1:3840459-3857540 GCA_022063505.1 Calosoma granatense
ATTTGGTTTTTTTATATTTTTACACTTTCGCGTAAATGCAATTTATATTTATAGCTTTTAATTTATTCAAAAATAAATTTAATTTCATCTATTTCAATTCATTCATTAGTATGATAAATTAATTAATTTTTGTACGTTATAATGATATTTGTATGAGTAATGCGCTCAACATAGATCTGTATCCGATATTTATTTGTGCTGACAGCGTTGTATACTTACTATTATACGAAAATATCTCCAAGCCTGTAAATATGACAGACGTACTTAAATATATTTATTTTTACGTATATACTTATTTATATTTATGAAGCATCTGTGTTTGCCTAAAAAATATAACGATATCTGTACATATATACATGTGTATTTTATTGGGACCATTATTGGGACCTCGGAAAATATAGAATTTAAATTTACTGATAAATATACACTTCGATTGAATATTTTAGTAAATTCGGAACTTACTGATTTGAAACAATAATTTTCAACTTCTCAATTTTGTGGAATTGTTGTAGTTACCGTTTTTGTATATTCTGCACTTAGTAAGATTCCAATGATGGTCTGCATAAAATTGTCACTATGCATATATATTCTTTGTTTTGTTGATAAACCGACGCCGCTTGCAATACCTATGTGTGTGCGAACAGCGTCATTAACTTGAGCACATATACAATTAAAGGAAGACATTTAGAAACTAAAGAAATCTGCTATGTTCATTATTCTAACAACATCTAACAATTAGTTTTACTATATTCAAGTTTATCTTTGTCTTTATTTAAAGCGGCGATGAATTCATGAAATCTTTTTATTGATTTCTGATAATTTTGTTACTTGGATCCATTGAGAAATACCGGTTCTTTTTTATGCCAAACAATTATACTATACAGTTGGATATATTTTAATAGAATTTCAACGCAAACATAATTTAACAGATCTATATTATGAAATGATAATTTCTGTTTCTATGTTCTTCATCAATAAGTAACTACATTAAATTTAATATATTCTCTAACATAATTATTATAACAATATTATTTTCAAACGTTTTGGCAGTAAGAAAAACGGCATTAACAACAAATCCTCATATTATACATTATTATACGTATATGATAATAAAATACATTTTCATTGATGCAAAACTGAAGCGTTACATTAAAATAAAATGGAATGTGAAGATGAATGATGTAATGTTTCGCTACGCTGATGATGTATTTGCTATAACAAATTATTGCTATATTATGCAGCACAATAAATGAGTACATCTTTCCTTCTAGAAAATCAGCGAAAGCGACAAACAGTAACAGTTCTTACCAAATATTTATCTAAAATCATTTCTTTAAAAAATTGTAATAGTAGAAATAATTCTCTGCTTATAAGAAAATAATTTGTAGAGTCACAACTGACAGGTCGTAATCATATATTGTAAATTCTACTTTATATGGGGCATCTTATACTTCGTCCAAAATTTACTCTTAACATTAAATGGAAATTTTCGTTGAGATCGCAATAAATATTGTATTATTGCTTATATCCACTTAAGTTCTGATCAAATCCTGAATCCAGACTCAGAATTTTTAACGCATTTGGAAAATCCTTTGGGGTATTGAAGAGACGCAATGAAGGAAAGTTCCCCTGAAACATCATCCCCCGTCCCGGCGGCTGTGACTCTAGATACTGTACCTATGTATGTGTGCGTTCCTATTGTACAATGATAACAATACATAATAATACACAATTAATCCCGTTGCGGGACGCAAAAGTATCACAGGAATACAGAGCTAGACGCTAGTAGTCTATATATTAACCTTTGATATAGTTTCAGTTAAAATAGCGACCCGTTTTTTCAGTACGTATATATATATCCCAGTATCCAACGGACACTCGACTTGGAGTGTGTGGGACTATGCTTAAATTAGTCTTAGGTTTATTGCTTTCATGTTGTGTTATATATGTTGTTCGCTTGCATGTTACTGTATGCATGGCTGGTGATACAGGATAGGTATAAGTTGTAGCGTACATATATATATAATTCTACGTATTGGTATAACAGTTCCGGAGTTGGCCTGCTGCGCTACGCTGCTGTGACAGGTGACTGTCGTTGAATATGTCAGTATGTGATGTAGTGGTTCATTCGGATAGTTGTGAAGAAGTGTGATAGCGGTTATAACACACACACACAGTTATCTGGCGGTAACTCAAATGTCATTTCGTATATACGAATATGTAGCAATACATGAAGTTAGTCGACAGACATGTTATCATAAATGTTTCCCATCTTACATACATCTGTCTGTCAACATCCGTATGTTTTCTCTTATCAAATCGATTGAGAATGCTTAATTTTTTTGTTTCTTTTTTTATATGTTTTTATTATAATGTTTTAAAAGTAATATAAATAACTAACAATTATGCAAGAAACAATATTTTAAATAAGAAGTGACATTTGAGTCGCTCGGATGTTAAAAATGGATGAGTGTTTACTGGTTACTCTGGATAAATCAGAAAGGAGAGGGTGAAGTAATTGTGATGTGCGTTTGGTTGTTGTTCTCTCCTCAAAGACCGATATCTGAGTACCGTACCGGCAGGTCCCGCGATTGCTAGAGGAACCTAGCCGGATTCTTCCAGCAGGAGAAACAGCACGGAAGGGCCCATAGTAGTGTATCCTTGAATGCCTCCCGGAAATCACGGTTGAAGTAAGCGTAGATGAGCGGATTTAGTGCTGAGTTGAAGTAACCCACCCAGAACACCAGCGTGACCACAGGATCAGGAGTGGGACATGCATCGCCACATAACGTTGTGATCACGTACCTAGCCAAACACACAAACACACAGTTCAATAACTAAACAAGCAATACATGATGTATTCTAAAATACAATATTTGTATACAGTTTATGTTATACAAAAGTTCTTCATCAACTTTTGATGTACAAATTTGCCTGTGTAAAATCTTTCACAAATTCATCACAAAGTCTCGTCGTGTTGTAGATATTAGTTTCTCAGATTTAGGTCAGATTCAAACTTTGTCAATAGCTTGGCTCATGCATGAAGGTGAAATGAACTTTAGTATATTTTCTGAAGAATATGTCCGCAAGAAAGAGGAATCGTGTTTTGACGGACTGAATATATTACTCTACAGACCGTGGAAAAAATATATGTGATTTTAGTCTCTGAAAGAAAAACAGAAATAATTTCAACTAATTTTGTTTGACGATTGAAAAATTTAAAACTGTTCACACTGTTTTAAGAAAGTTGCTGTAATTTTTTGGTGATAGAAATTAATTTAATAAAAGAATGGACAAGCGTAGACTAAAAACTGATAATTTGTCTGTATTATTCTATTATACATGTATAAGAATGATAGACGAGTTTCAGATAAAAACTCAGTTATTCTACTTTTTTTCTCCAGAATACGTTTTTTTTTCAAGTGTATTCAAGTGGTTTTCATCACACAAACGGGTATATAACTCATGTATCGTTCACCGTGTTTCCATCAAACGCTACTATGGAATAATGCTTTATAAATAATCTCTACGTGCTTCTTTCTGTTCAATGCTTCTTCTTTATTTACTTTTTGTACAGTATGGAAGGTCTCGATATTTTCCACTTTATTAATTGGTATAACTATGTTATATAATATGAGGAATGAAATTTATATTTAGTTAAAAATTCTCTTCTTACTTATGTATAAATACCTACAGATATATTTACCACATAATAAAGAATATTCTGGACTAGGTTCGAGCGTAAAGTTTCTTCAGTACGAAGCAAATCAATTTCATTACTGTCATGTCGTTCCCACTAAGGGTTATACATAGGCCATTGTTTCTTTAACGTAAGATTGAATTTCGCGACACTGACAGTTTGCCGAGGTTCGACGGCCTCATTGATCACATATATCAATTAGAGCCGTCAATTTATTTAATGTAATTATTTCCAAGCAAGCAAATTCTATTTATCAGCTTCAATTTGCTCATAAAATTAACTACAAACGTAAACTGGCTCGTTAGTAGCTTGTGCAATTTTTTTTCTTTCATTCAACATAAATATAAACGGCGAAGTAAGTAATTATGATGCACTGCTCGGGCGTGCTTTTTTTTAGCTCAAAAGAAACAAAGTTTGTAATTAATTTTCAGTAATTAATATTCTCCTCGCAGTGTCACAAATGACGTATGGTTAACTTTGTAAAAGTTTTAAAACAGAATTTTTCTCAGGCAAACCATTAACTTTTTGTGTGAGTAACTGTCATGGCGGGTAAATGTGAACAGAAGAGAAGAAGTGTTATCTAATTATCAAAAGTTTTAGTTCAGGTTCAGTGTGTGTGTGTGTGTGCGCGCAGCAGGATGTTAGCTTATCCTTCTTTAGCCGCGAACAATTGACCAGTAGGATTACGTTGTTGATTTGTTGACTGAAGTGAATCGACCGAGTATAATCCCTGACAATTATTTTTATTCCACCAGAAATTGAATGTTCACACTTCACAATATAGATTGGGGTACTTTCTAATTAAAAACTTTAAATTATCAACGTTTGAAGCAAAAAAGTCCATATTTAAATAGATTAACTTTGAATTAAAAATAAATCGAGAAAATTATTTCAATCACTACGTACTTGTAAATAGTCACAGAACAGAAATATGTATTTTAAGGAATTATACTTACCATAGGAAGAATGGCAACCAGCATAGCATGAACGCACCCATGATGATTCCAAGAGTACGCGCTGCCTTGTGTTCTGCCCTCCAACTTCTACTTTGTTGGCGTATTGTTGTCCCTGAAAGAAAAGAAGCAAAAAGACATTGACCTTTTTTTACTTGTTTCATTCCTTAACTTATAATTCCTTTCAAGTTATAATTCCATTGAACGACGTCATTCATTCAGAGTACAATTAGTTTCATTGTGTGGAGAAAACTTTACATTTTCATTAATTTTATACAACAATATTTCTTTTGTCCTGCTTTTCTCTTAATATTGTCGAACAAATGTTTTTACAAAAATAATTCTAAATTTAATGTAGGCCAAAGGAGGATTAGTTGTATGAATTATGGAACATGGAAATTGGTGAAATAAATGATAATACAACAGGAACGTGTGTACGAAATGAGAAACTGCAAGAAACTAATAGAATATTTTTCAGATATACACGTGTAGTAATACATTCAAAGTTTTCTCATTTTAATATTGAAATACGGAAAGGAAAACAACAGAATGTAAGTAAAGTTTCAACTGAAAACTTAATATTCTCGAAGCTTCTTCAATGAGTTAGATAGACACTTCTATTTATGGCCATGGAAATTATCTGTTACTTGCGTTGGAGGCACCGTTGTGTTTACATTTCACTGAATACACAAGAAACAAAAGGTATTGTGTCAATACAAAATATAAAGTGTGTATGTACGTGAGTTACAGCAGTATGATTCACACTTTAACAATAAAATACACTGAAATTCCTTATTACTTGTTAGACTCTAACATCTAATTAAAATTATTTTTTAGTTCCATTGCAGTCGTTGCCAGTAATTATACCGTGACGTAAAAGTAATTATTCAATTCACGTACGTTAATTAGAATGTGTTAGATGAGAAATTTACAGATTTTAAAGTACTGTACATTTTTCATTAAAAAGATGGATGTATTTCAAATATAGAAATTAAAGTTTTTTATTCCCATAATTTAATGCGCACATTAGCGTACAGAATATATCTTAATCGGTTATTGTAATCTGGAAAAAACTGAAGTATTCTTCATATTTTTAAGCTTGATGTGAGATATTTACATCAAGTGTTCTTCAGATGCAGAATTTTTAAGAATACCACACTTTTGACACATATTCTGACGAATATACGTTCTCTAGAGTGAAAAGAATCAACACTGATGAATTTGCATAGATATATAAATGCAGATTTACGTTGGAGATCACACATATGAAAAAATAAAATAGAATGCCTTTCTTTTTCTTACAGGTCTTCTCGATTTGCTTTATTAAAAATGCAATAGCAGAGTAATGTATCTCAGGATGTTAGCAGACGAAATTGAATTCAACTTATATTCTTCAGGGATTGGACATTTGGAAATACATTAGAGTGCTACGTCTTACGAATAATATAGGAGTCGTTTGTCTTCTTCATGAAAATTCAATTCTATTTAAACTCTTCAAACTTTAAGAAAAGCATAACAAAACACGGCACAGTTAAAGTTGTGAATTAAATTTTAATCTTACTAATTTTGTATCATCCGTAATCAAGAGAGAATTGCTTCAAATCATATTGTGACTTTGCGTTACTTGATTTATATTTCTTGTGCGTAGTTCACTAAAAATATTGGTAAGAAAACGACTACAATAGATACTATTTTAAACATTTTACAATGTTGCATATTTTCAAATTTGTATTTTCATAAGCAATACATATTTTATTACCTCGTATGCATGAAGGGGGAATATTTTGCTTCATCTTGGTATAAAATTTCCTAAATATTGGAAAATGAATCTCTCAGAACTTTATAGTAAAAAAGGCTGAAGGGGTTTTTATTTCATAAATTAGATACTTCATAAAAATGCAATTATGTCACAAAATGGAAGGTTAATTAACTATGAAATATTTTCTTATATATTACAGGCATATCAAGTTTGAAAGAAAATATTTTCAATACATCATGTATTTTTATTAACTTTGGTTTTAAATTTTTGTCATGTAAACAGTACAGAAATATCTACACTTGAAAAGGCAACAAAATATTAGTAACATCAATAATGTTCATGCCAAGTTCTGTTTATGGCGCTCTGATTTATAAACATTACAAACTACAATTTCATGCAAATTACACTTTTCCACGTTGTATTAAATACGTCAAATAACTAATTATGTATGGTGACAAAAATGCTGTTGTTTGGCTTTTATATTGAAAAATATTTTCTATGACTTTTAATACATGAATAAATGTTAACAGCTGAAATATCACAATGGCCTTTGCATTAGTGTATAAATATCTTTTATCTTAATTTAGTTTACTAAATTATTCTTTAATTATGTATGATATTTAATACTTTTTCAAGAATTTCCAATATTCACTTGAATAATGTAAACTTTGATGACAGCTTGTTATTGTTTGCTTAATAAGTTTGCAAGTAAAATTGTACACGTGCCGATTTGCAAGCATGTGGCTTATGTTCATTATGATTCAATTTTGCATATCGGTAAATGCGACAAGATGCAATTACAGGACGCATCATGTGGGGTTATGGAATTGAATGAATGTGTTTGTTGATTTACTCACAATGCAAATAACTAACTATAATTCTACAGAAAAAAGTACACATAATGAAATATTCTCTCTGTTTAATCAACATTACGTTTATGAGCCGTTTGTTTTTTACAAAATTCCTTCAGACATTTAATAATCCCTAGTAAAAATATGACAGGTATTTTGATAAAAAATTTCATCCCACAATATGAACTTTTTTAATTAAATAATAAATTTTACAAATAAGATGTAATTATTAAGAATCATGCACAATATTGCGCTACAAAATAAATTGGTACAAATTAATTTGTTTCTTGATATGTGCGTTACGATTTTGTAAATCTTATAAGCTGTAGTTAATTAACTTTTGAGGTTACCGTTAATTGGAGTTTAGTCTGTTTACTTATGTAAAATATAACACGAAGGTATTTACACTAGGGAATTATGTTAGGAAACTTAAATATATAATTTCGTAAGAGTCTGTTCAAGTATTTCAATGACGAACGGCAACAACAGTAAAATACTTTTACAAGTAATTTTACCACTGAAATAATAGTGTAATGAAATGTTTATCACCGAGATATATTGTGTGTTTTATCGGTACGGTTTTATTAAAACATAAATATTCATGAATATATTTACTTGGATTATCGGATAGTTTCAATATGTTGCATCTATATACATGTATATATAGGTATAGGTATAGGTAATGTTGTTAGTAAGATCATTGTGTGTGTGTGTATATTTTAGGTAGTTGAGTATCTTATAGTCAAGCCTTGTGATGCCCCCTACGTCTTTGAATAATGATTCCTTTGTACACCCTTCACTTTAATTTCCTCAAAAGACTCATCACTTAGTTAGCATTAGCAGGGCTGCATGGCACGTTGCATGCAATTAAGTTACACGCTTCGACTAAGTCTTGTCAAATTATTAACAACAGACTGTGAGTTCACAGTGCTAATTTCCATCCACAACGTCTCGTATGCTATATGATGAGTTAAAGACCCCCACTTGCATATCCATTTGTCTTACTCTGTAACACTAGACGCCACCTAACTGCATACACATCATTACTGTTATAATTTACACAAGCATACACACTAAATGAATACAATTTCACTCCAGTCTTCCTGTAATTGTTGTATCATTGCGGAATTTAAAATAACTCCAAGTCCTTTGACTCTCTCATTTCAGTTCAAAGATCTTTACTAATTTTAACAAATTCAATTAGTGTTTCCACTTGTTTTCTTTGTTTAAGAAAATTTATGCCTAATTGGTTCTGCCTCCAGTTTGTTATTTTGTTTTATTTTTTAAATGAAAATTGCTCCATAAAGGAATTCACCGCTCTCAAAAGATGTTTGGCAGTGTAAAGAAATGAAGTAAAACAAGACTTAATAATCGAGTGAATTTATATTCAGTACCGACATTCATTACCATTTTTTTGAATTTTCACTTTTATGTTTTGTTCGCTAAGAATTTTTATTTAATTTGTTGTTTTTATATCTCGAATGAAAAATTGTTTAGTCCCTTATTGTTCTATTGAATGATTACCGTTTTACAGTAATTACGGCAATTATACACAAATATATGAATTTACTTACCTCGGTACCTTGGAACGAGAAAGTCGAATTTCGAAACAAAAAAAAACACAGGATGATAAAATGTAAAGCTGTAAAAGAATAAATACATTGGCATTGACTTTACAGTATTATTCTTTATATTTATTACATTTAGTTATTTATGACACTGACTTGTATTGAACTATGTATGTATATGTAAGTTATTATATTGAAAAGTTCGTAAAAGTAGAAGGGCATACGCTATTAAATATATTGGATTATAAACTCATACATTATTTATATATACATATTGTGTTATTCTTGTAATATTTTCCAAAAAACTTGATATAGCTTAGAAAATACACCAGACATATTTGATATCAGACGTGTGCTCTACTAAACAAAGTAAAGAGCTTTTAAAATTCCCTGAGACTTTCGTAAGTGATCAATATATTCGAACATACATAATTCATAAATAAGCTAGCTATACGTCAACGTGAACATATGATAAAATATCCAATATCAACTTGCTAACATATGACAGAATGTCATTCAATGAAAAACAATAAATACATTCAACGGGAGAGGATAATACAAAATACAAATTTAACGTCAAATTTTTCTCTAAATTTCTACAACGTATAATCTTTATTAGATGCACGTAATGAACTAGTTTGTATAGAAGAAAAATATCGTATATTTCTTCGTTTGTAAATAAATTGTAAATATATTTAATAAGTAGAAGCGTGTTTGCCTTTAGTGCTGTGGTCAGTTTTTGTTTCGTTACAAGTTTCATTCCATTCATATAGTTTTGTATTGCGTTCTCGTGCAAATGTATTTAGGACAACAGAAAACTAAATCATTCTTTTCCGAGAATAGGTAATAGGCAAATTATTATGCACGCAATCATTTGTACTCGGGAATGACAGTTCATTGCTTTTTCTATCACGTTATATCTAAATATATGTATATAATTCAACATATATATATCTAATATTTGACTAGGTATATAAATGTATTTATTTTGTTATTACATGTTGAAATATATAAATCCCAACATTTATAGTAAATTTAAGCTAAGTAAAAAAATATAAAAACGTTTGCATTTGTAACAAACTTGTTATCATTTAACATGGAATAATTAATTTCAATTGTAACTCAATTTAAACAGTATTTTATTATAAAATTGTAGAAAATATTTATTCAACAGAGACAAGTCCATTTTAATTTACGAATGACAAATACTAAAGAATTGTGTGAGTTATACAAAGTTCAATTCCGCATATTTCGGTAGACTCAGAATTCACTCTCTCGTGATATTGAATGAGATTTCAGGCAATTGGAGGAAGCACGAATGAAATTCTTTTTTTGTCACCTTTGAAACGAGAGTCCCCATTCATAAAATTGTCACATTTTCAATCTACGACTAATAATCATAGCAGGATGTGTCGCAGCTGCGGTCACCTTATTGAAATGAAACCTGCATCTATTTTTAACATTTCAGCGCATGCAAGTCTTTATGCTGAGAAGTTCGCGTTGAATATGAATATTCAGCGGTTTTCGCTTCTTGCTTCTCTTATTATCGACGTGGCAATTTAATTACATTACAGAGTCACAATACGATGACGGTCTATGGTATTTTCTTTATGCAGTGTGGTTCGTTAATTTACATTTACTTGAATTAACAACCAAATTCGGCATTAACATCGACTAATAATATTTAGCATATCGTTCATTATACATATATTTATAGTTGTTCAGCCAGCTTAACACGTATTTTATTTAACAAAAGAATGGAGTCTTCCATTGTTTCTTAATGACCTGTGTACAATAAAACATTTGCCAACATTTTTTTTTTCTAGATGTCTAGTAAACAACTGTAAAGAAAATGAATTATATTCTACTTCAAATACAAAATAATTGTTTTTTGCAGGATACAATTGAATTGTTAATTGTCTGAGCAAATTCTTTTCATAAATAAAATTAGATATAACAATTGTAGTATTAACAGTTTATTGCAAAAATATGAATTAGTAATTAATAAAAATATTAACAGTTTATGGCAACTGAACTAAAATGAAAAATAATAAATAAACACACACAAGTCCAATAAGATTGAATTTTACTTAGACCGTAGCAGAATTTGCGATGTTGGTTGCATTCACGGTTTGAGTGAATCCATAGATATACAATCGTGTCTGAATCGATTCAAAGAAATTGATATAAATGTAATCTCACCCTAGTAGTGGATTTGATACAGATTCCTGCTAAGAAATAAAAGAAACTCGTAGAATTTTATAAATGTACAATATTACTCACCGTGCATTATTAAAGTAAATTAAATTGAACAGATTGAAATATGAGGAAATGGATTCTTGTACTGTATATGTTTGCATTACCGCATGCACCTACAAAGGTATAAATTAGAAATGTTCACTAAAATACTTGGACAACATATAAAATTCACTAAGACAAATGGAAATTTCAGTTTTAAGCAAATTAAACTTGTATACATATACGTATGATATTAACAGAAAAACATTTTCTATTTCTGTCTACTTCACAATTGTAAATTTAATTATGACTCCGTATTTTCGAAACGGTTGTTTCGTTACGCTGTTTTTATTTAATTAGTATATTAAACTTGCGAGTTGAGTTCTACCATTTATGTTGTTCAATATAAATTATAGCACGGCATTTTTATTTTTTCTTGTTTACGCATTTATGCGCTAATGATATTTATTTCTAGAGTTTCACACTTCTGACTTTGAAGTCAGTACATTGAGCTTTCATAAATAATGAAACTTCACTGAACTGTTGTTTAATTGTTTAAATCAAATTAGAAACTTTGATAATTATTAGCTTGTCTTTGAAGTGCCTAAATATATTTTACCGAAAATATTCATCATAATAAAATGTTAGTTAAGTTATGGTTGGTTATGTCTTTAAAAAGTGTTTGTCTTGTTAAATCACCTGAATATGTACGTACATATGCCTAGTGAATACAAATAAAAGTGATGTTTGATTTAGGTTTGAGTTGTTATATATAAACAAATTTCAATGTTGTCTCACTTTACTAGCTCATTTACGATATTAGAAGGTTACAGGTAACTAGAAATATTAATGAACATAATTAACCTCTCATAAGCCACGGTCTATGTGACGAAGGAGACAAACATCATTAAATATTCACAGTGTGTTTAATTATGGTTAATATATTGAGTAAATGTTTAATTGCTTTCATCGTATAAGTTATTCAACAAAGCTTCGTAGAGTAAGAAATATTTTTATTGGAGTACCGGATTTTCAAGAGGATTATTTTTATATTACATGTATGTACAATTTCATTTCACGCTTTTGGATAAGAAAGATTTTCCTGTATGATTGTACAGGACAATTTGAATGGAAAGATTACATATATATCCTTAGGCCATATCTGTAGAAGCCATATATAACATAAAGGCTCTATTTTTACATTTTGATCTGCATAAAATATTAGGCTCTCGCATCAGTAAAATTGCGTGATGGAACAGAAAGAATGTTTGCCTGAATAACAAGTTCGTTTTCGTGTTTGTCGAAAACTAATTTGCGCATGGGCAATTTTCACGTCCTTTGTGCAGCGCATAGACATTCGTTTGCAATTTTCCGCAGTTTTTCTCGTTTTTCCGGCATCTTTCTGTCTTTGTATCCGATGTGCATGTTGCTGTTGTCAGTGTTTTGAAGTATAAAGAAACGAGAGGGGAGTGGGGGAAATTGTGGTTGTCAACATTAGAACATCATTACGTTTTATTTTACAGAAATACAAAGGAATAAATCTACTTTTTAACTAAGATAAGTGAGAAATTATTTGAATATTTGTCTGTATAGATAATGATACCCACATTGAAGACAAATATAATTACAGTTGATAATCTTTTTCAAATTTCTAACATATTTAGAAAAGATATATTTCATCCAGTAGTTGATACTTCAGCTTTAAGGACTCTCGGTTTGTTGTATATAAATAAATACATCTTTTAATTTTTAAAAACGGTTGAAACCAAGAAAGTCCCCCTAGGAATATTAGTTTCAGATCCCCAAATGCGTGGAATAGCCACTGATTCCACCACACATAAAAGTTAGTTATTAATGTTTTAAAGTTGATATGTTCTTTACATTTATCTCATTACATCAATACCTCTCAAGTTTATATGATAAAATTCTAATTCAGTTTTGCTTTACTGAGCTAAACATTGAAAGTGCATGCTAACTAAACAGCAACTTCTGAAAAGTTTGTGCAAAACTCTACAACACCCACACACATACTGTAGCACCGGTAATCTCATGGACGTACGTGCCCACAGGAGTAGATAGCAAAATAGACGGTGTATGATGTACGCATGCGCGATGAAAATGACCCAGTTCTCCATAGCTGTTTTGCCCAGTACGCCTGTTGTTGCCTTACCCAATTTTCCGCGTTGATAGTGAATAAAGCCGCTCTTCAGATACGCTGCGAATACCTAAAGATCTATTTTGGAAGCAACCACGTAAACGGGAATGATCTCATCTGCGCGTACCTTCGAATAAGAAAAGAAGAAGAAAAAAAAACAATATTATATTGAATATATATTCCGTAACAATGATTTCAAATTTTGTCCGAGCAATCATTCTTTATCCACGAGCAAGACTGGAAAATGAAATATTGTTCAGCTATTGTACAATTGTGGCATTAAATTCAGTACATACTTATAGTCAGATATTACAAATTCGTAACAGAAACTTGAAATTCACCTCTTGGATATCATAATTTCGATATTTGGCTAAGATGAGGAAAACAGAATCTACCCAGTTGTTTTTCTTTTGCTTTCTAAATGTGAGTCAAAGTTCATTAACAAATGTCTGAACAGAATTACGGAAGACAATAGTAATTTATATACCACAAGTTTTTAGGCGTTGATTTCAAACAAATAAATTACAGATCTTAATGAACTAGAATGAGGACACATCTGTTCTTCTTATCCGACACATGTTTTTACTGAGAATGAATTAAAACAAGATTTATTTTCAGCAACGTAATTCAATCTATAGAATATGATTTATATGTTACTTCTAAATTAATAAGTTCGGTCTAAATATACATACTGTTAATGCTGAAACTAGTACTATTATTAACTACGTTTGATTATAAATTAACCGGACATTTCTGTCCGGAACAAAATGGTCCTTTAATGGCACTGCAATACATTTGATGCGAAAGTAATCATTGGAATTGCTATTGTTCACGATGTTACATTGCTGTATTTAGTTAGATCGCAAATAATGATAGTTGTTTGTTACCGTGTCACTGGAGTATTAAAGTGTTAATAGACTTGTTCTTTGTGTTAATGGTTCTAGTATGCAAGTTCAATATTTTGCTACATAACATTCTAGTATAAACTAAAACTATTTACTGGCAAACAAAATTTAAATTAATATATGACGTGTTCAGAAAGGCTCAAGTTCGTGTAGGTATATTATATTTACGGAGTTCACAATTTAGCACCATATGGAAAAACCAAATTAATTGAAAAATATTTGCCCAGAATTGTATGCTGTTTCGATGCAATTGTTACTGAATTTCATTGTATTGTTTCAATTAAATCGATATAGAGCTACACATAAATCAGATTATTTTTGTTAGAATACAACAATTCTTGCATCATATGGAAAATAACCATGTTACATGGTACGCAAGATAAAATATGCTGGATTTAATAAATATTTACGCCGGGTAATATATTTGGATCGTTGTAACGGAGTATGTCGTTTAGTTGCCTGATTTACATGAACTTTCCAGCTGGATGGATGAGGCGATGTATTTCTTGAAACTATTTAATCAACATACTTTCCAGTGCATAGTTCCGACGTTATATTACATACAGTTTTCATCATAATTAAATTTCTTAACTTTCAACTGACGTTATACGAAGCATTAAACATTCAATATCAATATCAATATTGATTAATAATATGTCTTCTACATTATAATTGATTCTTTATTGGATTTAATGTTCGTAGTTTATAATTTCTAGTCTTCGCATACATATCTTTACATCAATCTTAATTTCCGTTATGTACGCAATATATTTTACTTCGTAGAGATTACATTTTTGTCGTTTTTCACTGAGAACAGACCAAGAAGAAAAACGACAGTTTCACAAATGACCGTGTACAAGTTTGAAAGAATATAAAAAATTATTGCCGTAAAGGTTTCAGCAAGATGTTTTAGAAAAGAAAAAGAAAAATACTTTTAAAAATGATATCAATTTAACCGGCTTATGTCGCTCCATATATAACGTAGCTTTTGTAAGAGCTGTTCTACAGTTTACATTAGTGACTAGAAGCTAGAGGTGCCGTCCTAGTAACCCTCAGTGTCAGTAATGATCGACAGCTAAAGCGGCCAGGCCACTTTAGACCGGAACATACAGTAATTGTGTTATCTTTGACGAAAACCGCACTATTCCTTTTATATATATAGACGATGCTTGCTCTGAAGAATCATGATCGAATATAGAAGTTATCAAAATAGCCCTGATCAAATCTTCAAATATATACTTCTTCTCTAGAAAGAAATAATAATTATCTATAAAGAATATATAAAAGAAATTCCGAAATGAACTTCAGACATATAAAAACGTATTGATTATATGTATGTGCACAGCTCGTCTTCTATATTGTATGGCTATTCTTCTTGATATCCATTCAAAAGAATAGAAAATAAATGGAATTTCTTCGACAAATTTAAATGAAATAATTTGAAACTATGAAAACTGAACAATGTAATTGGGAATATAATTTCTCCTAATAGAGAAGGTACATATGTGGATTATAGCCTCGTATTAATTTTAACAGTATCGCGACATTTAAGCCTTAATGATAATTATAGCAATGAAAACTAAAGCTAAAGAAAAATAAACTAGAATTAGTGAAACATTCCGTATATTACCTAATCTGCATGAATAGAACAGGCGAAGTTGAAACAGCAGATATATTTGCGATATTAGAAATATAATTTTCAATAAACTTCGTAATTCATAGATATAAAGCCAGTATCCACTGGGTATTATTGGGATTAGAATATAATTCCAAGTGCAGCTAGAACGGGATGAAAACGGAATCGCAAAATTAGTTTCTTCAGAACTGCGCCGAGTTGAATAAAGACAACATTTTTGGTCCTGTCTCATGTGTACCCTTAGCTTTCTCCATATTCCTGCGCCATATCTGCTGTCTTTGTCTTTTATCTCCAGGGACGAACAAAGACAAAAAATAAACAAAAGGAGGATTTACAACTTTCATGGCGGTCCAAGGATGCGCATCCAGCGAAATATTTCCTTCTGCTATTTCCCACTATGACGTTTTTATGAATTGTCATAAAGTCATTTATAATCGTTAACGATTCCCTCTGCGAACTTATTGTTCCTTTTTGTTTTCTTGACCAGTTATTTGCAGACATACTGCGCTATTGGTTTCGTTCCGGTGATATTGCGAACCTGCATTTAGTTGTACGTAGTATTCAATAAATACTGAATGACATGTATATATTTATACATATTTTACATAAAATCAGTTGTTACAATGTACCTGTATAAAATTACTTTAATTAATTAATATCCCTGCACAGATAATTTTCGATTTATTTCTATTCAATTTACTGATTATATGAGCTAATTAATTAGTGTTACTAAATATTCAATTAAAATAATTGTAACTGGCCAATTTGAATACATGCCTGTGTATAATCAAATAAATCAATACAATCCTTTTGTTTTTCTTCGATAATTAGATCTGTGAAATTGAAACAAAAAAAATATTTCTTGGGATTAACAATAAATCAAGGTGAATTATGTATTAAATATTGGTTTTGTCGCAAATAAGATGTAGTTATAAGTGTTCCAACTTTTCAAGTACATTACCTTTAACATTTAAGAGCCGCACGTAAGAGTTTTACTGAATTTTTTAACAGCCACATGTACTTATGAAAAATGAAGCAAATAGAATTTTTATCGGAATTTATTGAACTACAGTAGGCAATCTGCCGGCGCTTCTCGTATTCCCCAGGTTACATAAAGTCTACACAAACTGGAGTCCCTCCCCCCCCCACCCACTACATCGTATATAACTATACGATGCACTCTAGTCCAGGTACTAACGTAGTCTGCACAAGTGTTGCCCTCACCTGCAATATTCAGAAACATACACAACTAACCTTTAACTTCCAATAAAAAGTTATATTTTCCTAAATGCTATAGTAACATACATAATTACAAA
>JAGJTL010000032.1:3858191-3894697 GCA_022063505.1 Calosoma granatense
ATATATATATATAAGAAAGTCGTGTAATGACTACACCAGATTGTTTAATATGCAAGGTAAACTTATTTTAATTAAAATTTAGTGTACATTTATGATTCATACCATAAGTTCCATGCTGGTTCATAATCATGCACTGGACAATGAAGTAAACATAAATTGTAAGCGCTAGACTGTTTTCATCATACATAATAATGGTTAACAACACAAATATTGTAGTACGTAGAGCGAATAGGAAATCTCCGCTGGATTAATTTACCATGTATAATATATAAAGTTGTACGGACTCTGAAAACACTGGCACAGAAATATCCCGTGGAATTTTCGCATCGCACAGAAACCATTGCAACCCCAACTTTATGGGTCGTGAAGCAATCCGTATCGAATTCAAGATGGCAGCGCATGCCGTCAGCCTAGCACTTGGCGATAATTCAAGGAACGGGGCGTAAAAGAGAAAATAAAAAATCGAAAATAAATTCACGATTTGATTGATTTAACAGAAGCTAAAATGAAGACTTTTTATATTCGTCTTCTTCTCTTTTTTTGCTGTTTTATCTGAGATAAATTAAATTTCGTTCATTTTACTAATGCGTTTCTTTTTTTCTCTCTTCTGTACTGTTTAAGTTATTTGCTTGTCTGAACATTATTTTATGTAGTAAAATATTTAGATACGTTAGTAAATAGTTGTGAGTACAGCTCATGGTAATATTGAAATATTTACCTGTGATTTTGAAAGGCAATGCAGGGGTTAATTTACACGTAGGAGTGCGTTATATTAAACAAACATACATGTTGAAGCTCTAATTTGACCGATGTACGTGTATGTATTTTGTGCGAGGTCGTGCATGTGTGGTAAACTGAATATTTAATATAATGCCAGCTCGCCGATGTAAAGCACAGAAAGTCCTCGAATGTGTGGTTTTGACAGCAAAACCAACGTTACCTAAACAATCAATGAATATTAGAACTCACACGTCTGTCTATATCGACATAAACAAAATATTCATGAGCAGTAAGCAACACTTGTTTGTATTATTCATAGACTGACCAATGATAGATCATTCAAACACGGGTATTATATATCAATATGTATGAATACATGTTTTGAAAAAACCTGTTTAATCAACACAAATTACTTACTTCCACTCATCATATAACTATTCGTGTGTTAAAAATTGATTTTTAAAATACTCATATGAATATCATTTAGATTTAGGTATAAATTTTGTCGCTAATTACAATGCGCACAATTCAGATTATATCACAAAAAATGAATTATTTAAAATAAAGCAGCTTTGCTTTTTTGCGGAAAATTCGGCGAATATATTATTCACTTTAATTTAAATTGGGTTTTTGCGAAGAACGGATTAGAACACACAAGGGACTGTAATTTCGGTTTCTAACTTTTATCTCCAGCCTTTAGCTTAATTGTCGCAATTTATAATTCTCTTTATATCCTTTGTCTTTTTTGTCCTCCATAGAGTGAAATAGAATCATTACGAAAAAAAAATCATCTACGAGTCTGTTTCACTAAATTTGCCTCTCCTCTTCACGATTTAAAAGTAACTACATTTCTTTTTCGCCGTAATAGTATTTCACTATAGTATATGCTTTTAACAAAAATATGCAGTATCGAATCTTTAACAGATAGGGATATAAAAAACAGGAAATATGAAATGTTTCATAAAATATGTGAACGAATATTTTGATTTTCTGCTTTTTATTAAGATCTTGTAAAATTTTTTACATCCCGTTACACAAACGTACCTAGTGTAGAGCGAACGATGTCATTATAGCTTCGTTTCATTGTACAGGGAATATTTTCATTACCTGTTTTATAAACATCACTTGTCTTCAATTTAAACCAATTTTATGTACGTTGTAGCTTTTCACTCATAAACTGTAATATGTTGAAAAAAAGTTTCATCAGGGAAAAAGTTCTTTCATATATTCAAATTTCTTAAAGTCGATATATTAATTTGTACACCCATTTTGTTCTTATGTCTGCGGAAGATATATGTGTATAAATTATGCGGTATAGTTAAAATCATTTCTGAAGTGTTCCGGCTAGCACTAGCAAGTGTTCTAGAAGCGAATATTTCCTACTTGCTTAAGTGTATGGTGATAACCCAAGTCATTATTCTTAGTAACGTCACCGAACGAACGTTTTTCATGGCTCATGCATTAAGAATATGGCCATTTATACAGAGAGGCATATCCATAGTGCTCTCCGTGTATTATATAAGCAACGCTAGGTCTCTGGTATATTAAAGCGTTATAAAAACGGTAATATATTTCAAAATTGACCAGCCTCAACTGGCTAGCCACCAAAAAGTACCAGTTATAAAACATCACATAAAAAATAGATTCTTGCTCGCATAAAAAAATATTAATATAGAGAAAAAAGAACAAGCGTTTTGTATAGTCTGCTTATATTTACACAGCGCAGCTTATCTTCATTTATTTACTAATATATCTCAGTTGTATATTATTTCAGTGTAATTGATTAATTAAAGAGAATAATTTCTAACGAAACAAAATCTTCATTTCTAAGAATGTATTTCAAAAGAGATATTTATCTAAGAAAATGTAGTTTTATGTAATTTTCAAGATGTTTTATTTATAAATAAATAAAATTCCTATGTAGCGGAGTATTGAGATTTGAATGATGTAGGCACTCACGAAAATAGTTTACGGTAATTGACTAATAAACAGTGTCGAGCATAATTTGCACGGATCATTAACGGTGAATAAGTTTAGAACGGTAGCTGGAGTACCCTTGGATCTATCATGTGCGTGTGTGCGTGTGGGGTTGGTAGAGGTGCGAGATCATCTCCAGCTGGATCGCTGGAGCTACGACTGAACATTGGAGCATTGGAGACATGTGATTCTGGTTCGGTCTCACCAGTGCCTGAGGCTGAACGGAGCCTCGGGCAAGAAAATCAATATGGACCCCTAACTTGGTGGTATTCGCCCGTTTCATCTCGTCCCGTCTACCAAGTAGCTCTCCGCAGTGCACATGTTGTCGCCGCCACTGCCGCCATTGTTGACCGCTCGAATTGGTGGTTGCCTTTGTTTTCGCATAATCGGCGTGAACAATCCTAGCCCGAGTCTCTTGTTCAACCAATATCTACGGGAAATTTTTCCACCGGAAAGGAACTGCCGACAGGCAAATATTTGTGTTAACTGTTTTCCCTCCTTCAGCGATTCGTAAAACCGATTTTACATTGTCTGACATTTAAACTTGCCATGCTTTGTTTATTGTTTGGCTAGCGTCTCTTGTTTGTATCTATGTTGGTCCAGAAATTAACGATTATTTGATTTATATACGAAATAATTTCCGAGGTAATGTGTATTAGCTATATTGAATTAAACCTTCAGTTAATACTTAACAACATTGATATCTAATTGAAAAAATACAGTCAGAAAATATATAACATGAAATGTTATAAATACGAAAGATTAAATATAATTCAAATTAGTGTATACTATTTTTATAATTTACTGTCACATTCAAAGAATAAATATGAAAAGAAAATATTTCAATTATAATTCGACATAGATATTTGCACTAAATGCTTAACGCAAATATAACAAAGAATTACTAATTTAACTTTCAAATTACACAAATATTTTGGATTAAAGTAGTTTGTGATGCTGGCATGCATTTGGGCATAATACAAAATTTTCCGCATGGACATATAATTGAATTATCCACTTTATTGAAGCTTAAACATATCTAGTTTGTGGACAGGACAACAGAAATAAAAATGATCCACGGTATTGTTAATCGCATTATTCGTTAGCAGACTGATGTTCCGTTTATTTCGATGTTATAATTTGCCTCTGTAAATGAAAACTAATCCGACTATAATAAAATTTCATCAAGCTACGTAGATGTTGCTAGACTGGCATTACGCAAATAGAAGTTAATTCTCTGTAGCAAAAAAAAATTAAATACTAAATTAATGTTGATCGCAAAAGGTGCGGTCGCTGGAAACTTTGTCACGTCACATTCCTATTGGATTAGCAGTAAAGATATACTGTGTGTCATTGTCTCGAAACTTACTAACGATGTAAAATTGAAATGCCGACATCATCCTGACCGTTCCTTGTGTAAAGTGGTGTTTAATTACCGAAGCAACTATAATGACTACACTTGCAAACTTTATAACTAACTATAAATTTGCCACCCGACTCTTTGCATTTGACAACAAAAAAAACCTGTCTGCGATCTAATCAGCAGCAATTATACTTGTTTGAGTTTCAGTAATTACAACGAACTGATTTCGAATATAAAATATACGCTTAATATTAGAAATTTGACCATAAGGCAGTAATACTGATGCGGTATAGAGGTGTTGCTTACTACCTAAACTAATCCATTCAAAGCCGCTAGCTTTTGTCAGGACGAGCTTTGATTTCTAAAATCATGTTGTTTGTTGTTTGATCAGTGTAGGCTAGGCACGTATCTCGAGTCACTTTGTTTTGTTTTTCGTCTGTAGATGTCAATGTTACGTATCAAATTGCGTTGGAATGTAACTACATTTATTACCCTGACACAAACTTTCCTTCATGTTGTATGTTATGTGATAGCCACATTCTCTTTCCCATATGGAATTAGATTTCTCATCCAGGAATGGCTGCTATTCAATTTCACACATGTATACGTAATGTAACATAAATGCATTATTGTTTACAGATGTTTATACTTGTTTCTCGTATATGATTTGAGTTTTCACAAACATTGTTCCATATCCAGATTGTTTCATTTAAAGATACACAATATACATTTTTTTTAAATATTTACGATACAAATAATACGATAATATGTGTTATTAAAATCAACAACAATATACTACGAATGTTCCTTGAGAAATTTAAATTAAAATCGGTGAAAAATTTTAATCTTCTCGGAATTTTTTGTAATATTTCAAAGCGATGCCATTTTGAAGGATGGATGCCGTCTTCCTGTCACAAAATGGGGACACAGAGGCATTCAAGTGAACATCATGGGCGATTTTTCCACCAGATTTAGTCTTAATAATCTTCAAAATTCAGTGTTCCATCATTCGTCCGTTCTCTTTTAAGTTCAAGGCCGTCGGATACGCGGGATGGATTATAGGAGTGGATGGAACGAATCTTATATCTGCTGCTGACGAAGTTCGTAAAGCCGACTGACTATTCTGAACAAGCACGTATCTCTATGAGTTTACCAACTTACTCTCCAGGGCAGTTAGTTTCAGCTTAACGCGTGTTCTTCATTTAGTCTACCAAATATTATATTCTCATTTCCCTTAGAACAAGTACCTACCTGCTCCATAGCACCCTTATCTCAGCTCTCATGACAGTAACTAGTTGAAATAACTCATTGTTTTGCTATTAATTCATTACCTTGTAAGAGAGCGCAGCCAGTTCGTAATTCGTACGATATAGTCGAGGATTCTAGATATTTTTAAACTGTTAATATCATTATAGATTTACAAAATAACTCGCCAAATTGTATTTATCGTTATGTAATATTTTTGAATAGAGTACTGGTGTTACCCTGGGTAACTGGGATATAGCGTGATGTTGCGTTTTTTTTTGCGTTTACAATACTTGTACATCAAAATCTATTGACGTACATTTTATATGGTAATCACGTTTAACGTTTTTTCTAGAAATGCAATAATGCTGCACTGGAATATTACCGCCGGAACGACATTTTGCACAAGCGTTTACGGTGAACAACAAAGGCCAGAAAATTAAACCGATTTCCGTATTCTATTTGAACGATGTTCGCACGTGACGTAGAATTAAATTTCATCAAAAACACGACGTGCAAAACACGTTAAAACCCCAATAGACACGGACAGTCAAGTTTTTCCAACTGTAGGCGATGAACTCGGAACAATACAGGCTTGTTACTCCATGCCACCCCATTCGTTAATGGAGTGCGGTCATTGCTGAGTCTAACGCTCGACTCTTATCGGTCAGGTTCGTTTTGGATGCATCAATTTACAATTGTTTTCGTATCATATGCGCACGCGTATACAATTTCGAGGACATCCGGTGTGAATATTATCGGGCAAATACGGAAACGCGTGGGATTGACATTTGAACAATGAAATTTTCGAAAAATAATCATTTACCCTCCAGCATATATTTGTATGTGGTTGGTGCAGTGTATGACAGATTATTGCTCTGAATTTAATGGAAAATTTGCTTCCTTTCGGTGTAATATGATAGTATTAATTTATTGAAACAAGGCTGCTACATCAATAATAACTGTGAATTCTAATTATATCACACTGTAAATGTAATCAAATATACATTTACATAACAAGCTGTATCGGAATTGTGGTTAGATATTGATGTATAATAACAAGCTTAACGCCTGATATAATCATCCTGTGATGTTACAGATGTGTTATATATTATGACTATAATATTCAATATTATTCTCGAAATTATATTAAATTTCCTATTTTCATTATCATGTGCAATAATGTTGTAACTGATGAATTTCAAATATAAACTATGAGAAATGCTTTGTGATAGAACTTATTAACATCATAGAATACATAAATGTAGGTAGATAATACATCCGCTTCAATATTCAGCCAACACATTTGTTTGCGTTCAGAAAACAGTTTCCATATCCGTCTCGCATGTGAAATGTTTCGGTTTGCAATTTCTATTCATCTTGCTTTCCTGCTTATGTAAGTTTGTTATTATAAATTTACGGTATATTATGTATAAAATGTAGGTGACACTACGAAAAATATAATTAAAAATATTAAAATATCATCATTTTAAAATGTATATTCTCATACAATATTAAAATATTTAATTAAATTTCTTTTTGCCTTTTTTTTGTTTTTTGTGAAATAAAAAGTCATGAATTATACAGTAAAATACTAATTTTTATCTGTTTTGTTTATTGTCTAGTACCGAATAAATATTGCTTCAGTCCCTCCAGCGGACGGCGCCTGTAAAATTTTATTGTTTTCCTGCTTTAAGTTACAGCACCCTGGGGCAAACTGTGTCACGATGAAATGGGGAATAAATATCAAAAATTCAGACACGACGAAAAACGACCGTTATTTTTATGCGAAAATGTAGCTACATCTACAGAATTGTACCATGTAGTAGCTGGCAGTTCAGTTCAGTTCAGTTGTGACCAGTAAATGTAACACAAAACATTCTATATTAATCACTTAGTTTGCATGTACATTTCAATAGGTATGCGGTGTATATATTTTTACCATATATTTGCAAATACTTTCTGAAAATAGCAGTATCGTTTTGGTTAAATATTCATGATACATATTGTTGGAATACTGAATGGAGAACGTTTGCTTTAAAACCGATTATGCATGACAGAAATTCTAACGTATTGTCAAAAGACTAGCGTAACTGTTTTTAAGGAGCACTCAATTTTAGTGAAAGGGCTTCTTTATGTAACTGGGAGTAGATCCATAAAGAACGGACTAGGGAGGAGGATGGTGGATAACAGTAGCCGACAAAAACCTACTCGGATATCCTCTACTTTATCCTTTTCTTCTGCTTCCTCCAGTATTCGCAGTGCCATCAGTATCAACGTCACCTTTTCTTATTTCCCTGATATCATGTGAGATGGTTCCGCACGAACAAGAGTAGCCTGATCACTAGAATTTGGACGCGGGTTGGCGACCTCTTTACGAGCACACCGTGCCGCCTGAACATGGTCTTACAATTTCATTTCGTGGTACATTTTATAGAAGAACCCAACCACAAGAGACTTAACACAATAAAGCTAAAAGCAACTTCCTCGGGCCACGTGAATAAATTTTACTACTTCTTATCTACTTCCTTTCTATACAAATTGGTAGCGAAATTTTAAAATAACACTACAAGAATATATTACAAATTACATACAAAATACCTACTTTACTTGTTCAAACATGTGAAACATACAGGAATTATAAAACAGTTTCGCTCAATGTTCAATTTTCCACATAAAAAATGTATGTGTGAGTACTTTATGTTCCACATACGAGAATGGCTTGCGTAACGAACTATTTTTTTTCATTGATTGTGTAAATAGAAATTCTATCCTTTGAATTACTTGACAAACTGGTTTGACCTATATATTTTTAACCGTATTGAACTTGAAATGTAACCTACCATTAATTTCGTATAGTAATAACGGAAATGGAAGTCACATAAGGCAAGCATCTCCGTGCCGTGTGCTACCTTGGTTACTCAAATTTTCTCCAGACCAATGAAGAACATTTTCAGGAGGCGCGTAATAGCAAAACTGTCGTCTGGGTCCAATAAAACTTGATTAAACCTCTGTGTCCTTGAATAGAGTGATGGGTTATAGGCCAAGTAACAGCAGAACGGATGGAAGAATCCACATCAAGCAACCATGCGTGACGAACACGCTCGCTCAATTCTAGAATAGTTCCAGCCGTAATCAAATACAATCGAAATCCGTTCATTAGTAGATTAATTGACGTCATATATATGCATTATTCGCACGTAGATTAATGCTCAAAGTACACGAAAAGAAGTATCATCAAATCTATATACCGAATATTTTCCTTTTTATCTACTAATGTCAGTTACAATTACTTGATTCACTTCTCCACTTTTCAATGAAAGAAACAAAAAGCGAAAGATTAAATTACAGAGGCTTTCAAAATATTACTGACGACTCATATATAACATTGATTTTTTTAAATCAAAAATCAATCATTTACTGTCAAACTTAAGAGATCATTCGATGGCTCCATTTATTATTTTCATAAATATTTTGTACGACATATCATTGATGTATAGTCCTCTGTATCACAGCTAAGTCATAAGTCAGACCGCGAGTTAAAAATTAATCGAAGATGATTTGATAGAAATACTAGATATGAAATGATTGACAGGAACCAAATAGACATGAAAAATGACGAATAAAAAATACCCGACACGGATTCGATAAAAAAGGATTTATATTAATTACATAGTTTAATCCTTCAAATTAATATTTTTTAAATGCGTTACTACATAAATAAATAAAACATATATTTTTGAATGTTTTTATTTTATAAGGTACAATTTATATGACTAGAAAATGTAAATGTCATGGAATAAAAAGTTATGTTGAATAAATATAAAAGATGTGTCTGTGCTTTTAGTGTTGCAAACAAGTCACCACAAACCACATATTCTAATGACAACATTTCACGCTTAGTGCCGTGGTCATATTTTTATTTGCACTATGAAGTCTAACACGTAAGTTACTCGAACTAGAACGAAGGAAGAACCATTATGGACTAAGAGGGTTGACTTTTCTTATTAAAACAGATATTCGTTAAGCCGTGAGTGCTCTCGCGGATAACAAAGTCGTTGTTTGTCGCGCCTCTTAGATTACTATAATTTTCAAATCAATTAAGAATATGAGAGCACAGATCTAGTTGACATTGACTTTTCATTCAGATGGAAACGAACCTGGATTAAATCGCTTAAAGTTTGTTAATTGAAACGCAGATTTGCGAGAGCCTAAATTATGGTTTTGCTTTCGTTTCACTTTCCTTACGATTGTAACGCTAGGCTAACTTTATTTCCATTGCTGCCAACCTAATTCATTCACGCTAAATATCAATTATTTCTAAATGAAAATGAAACACTTGTTACAATTTTACTGTAATTTCTAGATCGTTTGCTATAAGTATTATTGTAATATAGTATAATTAAACTCTTAATTCTCTTAGAGTCATTAGGGGTACTTGGAAAATATACGTAAATTACATATATATATATATATATATATATATATACTAAACAAATAATTCCTAGAAAAAGTTCGTTGTGAGTTGAATGAATAGTAAAATTAAACATTTTCTGTAATGTACGTACATTTTAAAATACCTCCCTCGACAGTATGCTATATACATTCTCTGTAAAATGCCAGCCAAAATAATTTGTTTATGCCCTTTGATGGTATTCCTTTTCACTTTTATCATTAGATATTGCAAAAGCAATAACGTTTATTTCGCATTACAGAATCATTCGGTTAATAAATAAGGAATGAAATGAAATTACAGTAGATACACACTGAAATTATAAAATATTTCTCATATATACTGTTTCCGAACTGATATTGAAACTCAAATTATATTTAAATGATATCCTCTTTTGTAATGTTTATATTTGTTTCCTGTTGATATTATTATTGCGAGCTTTCTTATAAATAGAACATGTAGTTAGAAATAATAATATTTTTCTCAATACGTTTATTTGAAAAATCAGGTCATACATTGAGTAGTATGTTTTACAGACCTCTTGAAAAACCGGACGCAAATTGAAGTCATTTATAATACAATGACTAACTAATTGATTTTCTATTAAATGTCATTCGCATGTTCATGTAAGTCCTATTTCAGTCGGAGGATTCCCACATGCCGCGTCAATATCCTTTATTGAAATGAATTTGGCTCGCTTTTTAGAAAATTGGTGCAATTAAATTTTCTTTAGAATCTTTCTAAATAGTCAAATTTTTACTGATTTTTCGTCTTAATATGTAGTCTCATAAAAATATAAAATCGAATTTCAATATGAATATATATAAGATTAATTCTTTCATATATTATTTTGTTAAAGTGAAAGAGGATTTTTATTTCTGGTCAACCATTTGTGCAATTAATAATCTTTCTAAACCATTGGTTTAGGTCGAGGTCAGCTGTCACATACACTGTCCTGAAGCGAAGTGGTCACGATAACTAAACAGGGGAGTACTGCTTTGACCTGTAACACTCCCCTGGGCCTCCTTCATGGAAGATGCGGTTATTCCATCATCTCTCTATATAATCAATTATAATACTATATAGGACAGGTTATCCAAAAATAAATATCAAAAAGAATAGACGTGTTTCTGAACAACCACTCTCAAAATAATTAGTACAAAAATAACACAACAATTTCAGTTATTATAATATTCTTCGACGATACAATTATAATGATGATGATAATTAATTTTTTAAATGGAATGAAATTTATTATTTACGCTAATTAACGTGATAATTAATCAGTTGGCTGGTTCCGTGTTAATTTAAATTTGGCCGTGTACAGTGTCCAGTTGGCTTCGTGCAATTGTACTTCCATGAGGGCGGACCGGTTAAACAAGTTTTAGTATTCAAATGCTAGTATTGTGTATGCATTACGAACACCGGAACAGGACAAACACATTCATACAGACACATAGATACAAGTCCTATCTCGTTGTTGAATTTCCGTGAAGTTGGCATGTTCCTGCACACCGGATAGTTTTGCAATTGTATACGTTGTATGTCGGATGCTGCGAGGTATCTAATACGTGGCCAGTTTCAGTAAATTTTGTAGGATATCATGTTTAGAGGTGTAAAGGGGCGATAGTAATCGATGAATTCCAGTTTGCCGCAGGTTACTAGAGTATGACCCTATTGTACAATTTCAGCACAGCTTCGATTTCTAGTGCGGATGCAATATTTCATAGCGTGGGATAAATTGTCTGCATGGACATTTGTGTTTTGTGTAGCAATCGGATTTCAGACTAAAAAAATATTTAGAAGCGTAATTAAGTTAGTACGGTGATGCAGTGGTGTCTCATCACTTGTTAAATCTCGTCCTACATCACACACACGTACATACACATCCCCGTTACACACCCCCATCACCAGTCATTACAGCAACGCTATCGCTAACACACCACCTGCCACTTGCATGTATCCAGGCCGATATAATTTAAAACGCCTGTGTGTTCCAGAGATCCAAGGAGATTTATTTATCTCGCGTAATTAAACTCTTTTCTTCTTACACTTCACCCCTCTAAAACTCTGTTCGCACACTCTCGCAACATTTTCATTCCCTCCGTACTCTTCTTTCATTCCTCGCATCTTGTGCTGAATAACAGACTCTTTAGAGGTAAATTCTTGTGTCGTTAACGCAGTACGCGCCTTTTCTTGGTTTCCGATCAAGATCTGTTAACGATTTTATTCCTCGACATAATCGGCAACAAAAATATATCACTGCTTATCTCTATACGTACAGAGACCGAACTAATTTGATTTTGTTACCAGCTGAAATTATTGCATATAGAATACTGTTATAATAAATGATTGTACTGGCATTAAACGATATGCATTGAATAATAATCAGTATTATCAATGCAAATATGTCAAGTTAATATTTGGTTATTGACAGAAAATAAAATAATTGACATTTTCATACAGATAAACGCTTTAAATCCCTCTATATCTTTTTTTCATTATCAATTTGATGAATTCGATAGCAGTTATCGTTTAAAAACTTGATTAACAAAACGCACAGTTCGTGTTCGTCAATATATTGATAAAAAACAAACGCGTCAGGTGACTGACAATTGCGGACGGGTGACAGTTCGTTTGTATATCAAATCAAACAATGGCACGGGTCGTATTACTGAATCGTCGCGACCCGTGCAAATTGTAGGTATTTGATGGGTAGCCGTGTTGGAAAGCAAACTAATCCTACATTGCCAGAGGAAACTTGCTCCATATAGATATGGATCGAGATCTGCGAAATATCACCGAATTTACTATAAAACTTTGTCAGGCGATGCACGTGAATAACTACGATTAGAATTGTCGTCTATTTTACTGTTTGATTATTATTGACGTAAACGACTACACTATGCTTTACATTAGTATAGTGTTTTATAACAGAGAATTTAAAAATGGCTTTACATTCATTATTTATGAATTCTAAGTCAAATTTCAAACCTTTTCATGTTTTGAAGAAATATATTTAGTTATGAAGAGTTTAAAAATAACTATTGACAACCTGTCGATAAAATTAAATGTGCGAACGTATGTTGAGTGATTTATTATATCACATTTATTTATACGAGTATAGCTTTCTGGCGGTCTATTTTGTTCTACGGTGCATTTTTGAAAGATAAATCGATAACTATTAAAAAGTTTTAAATTATCCATATAAAACACTTTACGTATTATTACGTAATTTAAGTTCGTTAATAACACAATTATGATGGCCATTTATTATTGAAATTAAAATTACCAGTATGTTTAACAGGTTTTCTGTAAAGAACACTGCTATTGCACGAGAATTAATTAAAAGAGCGGTGTGCTGTACTATACAAAGAAGTACTGTTAAAAATGTTATGCGCACATTCATTGCTGAGTAGTATAGCTAGGAATGATGACCTAAATATATGACAGGAATGCCTGTTTGTTAACCTCACATTTTATCTGGTTCTAGTAGCAGATTCATCTCATCGAGTTCACGCGGTACGCCTCGAGGCAAAAGTAAATTAAAAATGGCGTCGTAATGATAATTTTTGATTAAAACTTCTAAGATATTAAATCACGAATATATACTCTGTGATAACATATAGTAGTGAAACTCAATACACCTCTCTGGTACATATTAAACTTTACAGATCTAAATTTTCTCAGTGTTTCTTAAATATTGTAGAAAATTAAGTAGCTTATTATTTTCTATTTGATAAACTGTGTTTCTGTTTATTTGTCACATGTGACAACATATAACATACATGATGGTCATTATGTTAATGTATTTACTAATAGATGTACCTACACGTGTGCCTAAAGCTTTCTATATTGAAAGCTTGTACGGCTTTGTCCCTGAAGCGGATATTCGTATGACAGGCAGGCACGCGTCACTTCCTGTTTACTGCAAGTCGAGTGTAAAATTTGTGTTCGAATACGGTCCGTCGCTATCAAACAAAGCTCACAAAAATGCAAAAATGCTCGCACCCATTTACTATTATACTTCTCCGTGCTTCTCACCGAATACTGTTTACTTATAGTACTTATATTACGTCGTACCGCGCTCCCTACTTCTGCTTTCCATTATTTACATGCATCAACTCACTCTGTTTCCATTCACTCATCCAGTAGTCTCGAGTACTATCATATTCAAGATACAGTGACATTTTTATTTGTGTTTGCACAGCTTGTTTACCGTTACGTACTGTTCAAATATTAGTAAAAGCCAATCTCTTATCATTTCACAGCCATAACTGTTCATACACAAAGTAATATATGTATTACTTGTATGTATAATTTACATTGATAAATATTTACAATATACACATATTTACAATTGAACGCATCAGTAAACAATTCTTGAAAGATAAAAACCACTCTTCTTTATGTAATATAATAAATTTAACAAATTACTATAACAAAGCACGATATGGAATTAATTTAAATTCATTCCGGTCCTGGATCGCGTGTGTCTGCCATTGTAATCTCCGCATAGCATATCGCAGAGAACGGATCAATGGACAGTGGTATATTTAGTAACACAAATATCGGAGTAACGAAACAACATAACATACCAGTTCAGTTCGGCATGGTTCATCTTCTGTTCCGAATCGATTTTATCATTAAATTCAATATTGGCCTAACACGTACACATGACCTGGATCACGTTGTTCCGAATATTGTAGAAATATTCACTTGTAATTGTTCTGTAATTAATAAACTACGTTTACACTGAACAAAATAATACAATAAGTGCATGTCAGATTAATATTAGGTAAATCAGGAAGTGTGCAAGCATAATGAAACAATTCTGCAAGGTCTATTTATATCGACTATAGTTTAACCTTCACCTTTCCTCGATTCTATTTTTATACCGATATATTTCACTTTACATTTGCGATTTTCAACTACGTATTGCCCTTTAAAATTGTTATGAACATGTGAAGTATAAAACATTAATCAGTATTTCTCGCTTTGTTTTTTATACATTTGTACATGTGTAGAATTGTGCAAAATTTTAATTCTTCTTCCTTTTTCGCTTTTTTCCTGTCGTGTTTCAAACATCATCGCAAATTTTTTAATAGTTTATTGTTCATTCCAGTTTGTTGCTTTGTAAAGTACAACATGTTGGCGATTAATAAAATAAACACAAATTAATACATATTCAGCCGTTACAGCCAAAAAATACTGTATATATTATGCGAGGAGTCACAAGGTATTACCAACATCGCATACATATATATATATATATATATGGAAAAATTTCATTTTTAATATATTATTTAAATAGTACATGAATTATTTTATGTCATCTGTTTATTATTACTAGGCGCTATATAACGATCAGAATTGATCATTTTGTGGGACTTTTACTTAATGGACTGTGACCCTTTATGTGGTTCTGTGTGCTTAGTTGTGTGCTTAGTTGACCCTCGGGTTCCCGCGACCATCAACTCTCTTCCACTTCGAAACAGGGACGTCCCGAGAGATGACTGTGAAAATTATGCCTACCCCCAATTACTTGCTAACAGAACTTATCTTTCAGCATATTACGGTAACAATATACAGCGAACAACAGCGATTAATTATTTAAAGGACTTGCTTTTCAGTATAAGTGCTTGTAAATTATGTACAGTTCAGTGTACATACATCGTATTACAATTTTCGCATATCGGGTATTGTAAAATAATTTTTTGTTTAACAATAATACATTTGTACAAAGGATTGAATTAGAAGTACCTATAAATAGTACTGAATACGTTTCTGTTCGGAAAATACTATTGATTTCTCTATCCTTGCCACTGAATTGTAAATTGATCAGTCCTGACAGACGTCGTGTGAGAAATGTGACTTTAACAGATTTTCGTCATCAATTCCTTCCGTACAAATTACTTTATAAAAATTATAAATGACAGATTCTGTATACGTATATAGAGAAGGTTTGTGTCTAGAATAAATTGTTTTATATAGACACACTGTATACATAAGGGATGATAAGGAGGGAGGAACGTGAGTGTGCAGGCAGTGTCTGGAGGACAGTGTTGGTTCGTGCCGGCCTTCCCCCGGAATCTTCAAAGCACTACTTATCGCTGTTTCACCAGACCGTTCATGAGAGGCGCGCTTGTAAAATACGGTAAATGAGAGCTCGTAAATTTGAAAACGTTTGTGTTCAACGGTTGTTGACTGCTTGACTTGAAAGCTCTTTAAAATTTACAGTAATCTTCATCCCAACTGCAATACCCTATCCTTTATTCAACATACATTCATACTTAATACAACAAACAATACGATCTAAACAGAACGTAGACATAGTTGAAAATAATTTCAACAATGTTCCCTTTCATTGCAAACTACAATGAACACTTAATCTGTGTATTATGTCAACTGTTAATGATTTACTGTAGAGCAAGCTGACCTTCTGGGTCTTCGCCAAATTATCGAATTTGGCACAGTAACATAAAATTTTCAACGTTGTTTTCAAAGTTTCCGTTTTTCACGGTAACAAAAACAGATTCGTATTCGTACAGTGCTTAAGCTGTGAATGTATGAGATCCTGGACAGGATTCTGTAGGGCGGGTTCATCAGATTTGGCTGGCACTCCGCTTCCATGGATGTGCGAATCCATCCCAGGCGATAACATCTTAATTGAAATGCACGAGATCTTCACAAACCTCATTTCATTCCTAATATCAATGAAATTAAATACGAATCCGATTCTTCGCGTAGAGTGCGGATGATAATCAGAGTTGGATTTAGTCAAATCTACTCGTTTACAGTATAATTAAACAAAACATCATCATCATATTAATAATACTGAAATGAAGCAATTACTGAACATTTATACAATATTAAAATGCACGATTTACTTATTTTAAAATTGAAATGTTCTGATATAATATTACACATATGTCATGTACACTTGCATTATATAAATAAAACTTATAAATATATTTCAAATATTAAATTAGCCAAAGCCGCACCTGTACAAAACACATTACGTTAACTGAGCACTGGCGTAAGCACTTAATTCAACGTGTATTTTTTTAGGCGATTTGTTTTTTCAATGAAAAAAAAGTCCAACCATGCACTAAGCTGACGAATAATCTTAATTGATTGCTTACTCCGATTGTCCACTGTTTATTTTAATTTATATAATTGTAACATTTATTCCCTATGTTCTCTCCATTACGGATACTCGTTCACCATAACTCTTCATCATGTCTATCTACCACTTGTACAATATTAATATTTACTTGTGATCATTACTCAAAGAAATTAGAAATTTCAAAATTACACTTCGTCGCGTAAATTGATAATTTATAAACTTTATTTTTTAACTTACACACATATATAAGATAACAAGACAACATTAATTTTCAAAAAAATCTTTTCAAATAAAAAATGAGATTTTCTTATTAGCTTTTATATAAAGAAACTTTTTTTTATTTTGTATTCACAGAAGGGAACAAACTTTTTTCATTAATATTGGTCACATACCAATACTTGTCTAAAAATATTCATAAAACACCGCGTTATATCTGGAATAAAAATAAATAAATATTGTGACACATATATCTGATCCGTAATGATAAATTACCTCTGACATAATCAACTAATTTATGAAAATATCCGGGGATTTGTCGGGTAAACTTTTAATCTATACACCGCTAATGAGGGAAGAATATGAAAAGAACGTGTGACAACGATTTACAAATACTTGGAACGTCCGGCTGGATTAGGCTCTACTATTCGTGGTGTATCACGAATTATTCACGGCTAGTGGACATTTGTATGCAAATCTCGTGTGTTCCTTTGAGCTTCGTGATCACTCATAGCCACCACCCGTGTTGTAATTTCTATAATGCGAACGACTGCTATTCTATTACATTATATACGGTGCGTAATACCGTGTGCAATCAAATACGTTGTAGCTATGTGTTACATACAAAATACAATCATGTACAAACATGTATACCGTAGCTGTACATATCCTACATATTAATTCATAGGTTTGCGCGCATTAGGATTATAATCACAGTAGACAAAGTTAAACTACCATGCATATATAGTGTTACGTTCTCGTGTATATGTATATATATATATAGCGCACAGTAGCCGGAATTCATGTTTACAGGTGCTATAAACAAGGTACCAACTAAACATTATAACAAAGTTAAAATTAGGCCTATCATCCTGTGAATATTGGAAATCACTTACAAATAAATATCCTCATTACCGAATAAATGAATATGCCTACCAACTGGTATTATGGAATTCTATTTATATTCAAATACTCATGAATATATCATCATCAATCATTCTCATTATCCTGACGTTTTAAATTATATTAACTTGCATAAAGATCCATTTATCTTCTTACATAGTTAGTTATTTGCATTGGACAAACATTTTGCGAAGCTTTGGTTTTAACGAATGGGTTAATTCCAGTTAACGCCATGGCATTACATATGTATGTCACAGATATGTGTGTATGTTATAACCTAAAATTGGGGTATACAGCCACGCCCGACGAATGTCAAATTTTCGTCAGTGACACGCAAGGCCATATCAAGGTCATTCCACTAACATTAATGAAAAATAGCCAAGGGGCAGACCATGATTTCGGATGGCAATTAGAACGATTTAATGTTCCGGCACTGGGGAGATTGCGGACACGGAATGTTAAAAATATTTGATGTCATGAAAAGAGGTAGACTAAAATTAGATGTCTATTTACAGTTTCCATTTCATAAAAAGCGAATGACACTGTCGAAAGTGACCTCTAATTAAACACACTTTTAAATCATTAAGAAAGTTATACTTGTCTTTTAATGTGGTTCTAACGATACTAATTTAATATGCACTCGTTTATATCTTGGGAAATCATTGTATCAATGATAGGTGTGGTCGCAAAGCGCAAGCCTGCAAAACTGAAGAAATAACCATAGTAACATGGTTATATAAATATACGTGGGTTCGGTTCCATTACTCATACATTGTCATACATGTGGTTCGTATTCTACAATAAACTGTAGATGTCGTCTTGGTGTGAACTGACAATTCTTGAAGGACATTAACAAAGTGTAACTGGTATATAGCGTGATATTGTATAGCTGTATGAAAAGAAATATGTTTAGTATACTTTTTCCTTTATAAGCGGCACATGTATTTCTCTAATGAACAGAGCTTAATGGTTAGCGAGAAGAAACACAATACTACTAAAGGAAAACATCTGCTGTTTTACTTCACGGCAATTTGTTTTATCATTCTCAGGTACATTGTTTGTAAAACGTCGTTCTTATTTTTAAGATTTCCCTCAGGTAATCTTACCGTTTATAAATGAGCGTTCTGATAAATTTCAAGAATACTTCTTGTTCATACATACGTACTTTTCATGTTTGTTCCTAGAAACACAGTACATATATCTATGAAATTAGTTTAATTTAATTTATGCAACTTATCAACTGGAATAGCTACTAATAAACTCACCGTTCATGTTGAGTTCAGTGGCGGCCTTGCTGTTATCCCTGCTGTAAGAAGCGACAGTTGCTCCGTAACTACCGGCTGAACCGGAACTGGTGCTTGGCCTACCGTTGAGTGGTCCTACGGTAGCCAGTTCTCCATCACTCGGATGCAGGTAATGGTGACTGTGGTGGTTGTAGTTGCTCGTCCTGTGCTGATGTATCGAGTTCAGGATAATGTTTGACGATGTCCGCGAAAGTGCTTTTCTCTGTCTTATTGCTTCTTTGTAAATTCGACAATACATCGTCAACATCACAATTCCGGGTATCCAGAAACTGACACAGGAACTTATGACGACATAGTAATTATTCACCACGAAACTGCAGACGTCAGGATTCTCTGTTCGGTAAATTAAATGTTGATCTGTCGTGTACCAACCGAGGAAGATCGGCGTGAAACTTATCAACGCCGGCAATAACCAGACATTAGCTAACATTAGGGAGACAGTTCGATGGGTCATCGTTATAGGGTACTCCAAGGGTCGTACTATTGCATAATACCTATCCACGCTAATACAACACAAATGAAGAATAGAGGCCGTAGAGAAATACACGTCCAATGAATTCCAAACGTCACACATAAAGTAACCGAACAACCATCGTCCACCCGTTAATTCTACGCTTGCGTTAAACGTCATTGCACACAGTGCCACCAGCATGTCTGCCATTGCAAGACTCACCACATAGTAGTTTGTTATAACGCGTAATTTCCTATGTCTATGCACACTTATTATTACTAGAGCGTTACCTAGTACAGCGCTAAGTATGATCGTTCCAAAGATGAACGCTTTAAAGACAAGCAGTACCAGATCAGGCCAATCAGCGTTGGGGTTCTCTATCGTGGTGGCATTGGTATGGTTCGCATGAATACCACCAGTTGTGCTAGCGTTACTGTTGTGAGCTAAAGATGGTAACACGCTTGCCGCTGTGCTGAGGGTTGTGGAGAAAGAGGCCATCGCATTCACTATCATCGTGGCCCGGAGTCTCTAGCTAGTTGCTGCTTGTTGCTGCTGCCCCACTCAGCCTTTCGCCAACCACGACCCGCTCGCTTTAGATTTCTCCGTTGTCGTCATAGCATCACTGCTTGCATCCTGCTACTCCTCCTGCAACGGAATGAAAAGGATGCAGTGTTATTTATAGAAGTAAATACTGTTAGCCTACATTCTACAGTCTTACACTTTATATCGTAATATGAAACTAAAAATAACCCTGTAAAGCAAAGCACACATATTGAACATATTTGTTGTCATACATAAATATGTTGTTAATACAATATTGATTTAAATTGTATTTGAATTATTTGCGTAACCAGAAACTGTGTAACTAAATATTCAATGAAATATGCAAACAATGTGGAGGGTATTATAACATTCGAGCTTTTTTAATGGGCCATTGTTATGTTTGAAATAAAATATCATTTATTGTAGACAATCACATTGCATATTTTTATGTAAAACATTTGTACGTACAATACGTAACATACGAATGCGTATTTACATATACTAATGGATGCAGTTAAATAGTAAACACACTGCGAATTAGGTAATATATTTAGCAAAGTTCTATATCCCAGAAGAATATCTAGAAATGCACTTTAAACATAACATACATAGTGCTCATATTTCCATGTTCCATTGCAATATGACTAACAAAGCAGTATCCTTTTGGCAGAATGACGGATGCATCCGCATTACTGGTGAAACACGCCTGCTCGTTGCTCTGTATCGGATAAGGATAACGTTCATATCACCGCAGCCAACTTGACACGCCTGCAACGAACGTTGCATAGTCTGTCGGTGCCAAGGAGCTGGATTGAAAAACACCTTGTACATCACTCTGGGATTTTGAGACAAGCACTGATGTGACGATTATTATAATATCTCAGAATAGTTACTACATAGATTTATTGTAAACTTGTTAAGGTTATAGATCACATACTTCAAAGGATACCATGAACGTAATAAATAAAACAATATTGTTATATTTTTGTACATTTCTTCTTTTGCTTGCAATTTAAATATACAAAATCATTTGCTACAGATATATTTATATGGAAAGAAAATAGTAGAGAGGAAAATAAGCGAAATCAAGTAAGTTAGTGATCGAGTCCAGACTAGAAAATAGATTCGTTTCCATTTTACCATGTCTCTGTAAACGTTGTCTCCAATACTTCAGAATTTGCCTGCTTAAATAAACTTTCTCGGATTTCACATGCCAGTACAGATAAATGAAACTCGAAGTAAGTAATGTGTATTTCTGCTTCATTCATACGTAAGCAGGTTTTCGTATTTTAGCGTTCATATGTAACTACATACAATTTGTAAAGGAACGTTTGGTAATGATTTTACGTCAAAGTCACCTCTAACAGCTTTTTACCCACTGAATGTTGATAAATATATTAGTTAACTGCAAATAAACCGACGAAATATTCAACACAACTTATTTACTGTATGGATTATTAGATGTAATTAGTTGAACAGCTTACAGCACCGGAGATTCAGACGTTACTATGTATATGCGGGGTATCTGCAATGTACCGTGAAAAGGCAACTGATCTTATTCGCTAGCAGGAATAGGATGGGTGTTTGAAATAAATCTCGGTGAGAAAGGTTTATTGTTACTTTGCCTGTCTCGTGCTTTATTTACGAATGAGATTTATTAGTGGAGTGAGTAGAATTAGAACACTAAAATAGAATCGGGATTGTTGGATACGAGAATGAAACAATAGCCTAAAAGATTGGCCTCTTTGATTTTAATTTAAAACAATGAAAATTCTTGCACAAATAAATGTGTGTACGTATGGTTTCTGTATACGTCATTAATTCTTACTTACATAAATATGAATTTCTGTTTATACTTGAAAAACTTTAGCAGAAACACATAACAAAATATCAGAATTATACATTTACATCTGCAAGTTAATGAAGATAGCAACTTCTCCATTTGAAACAGAGACGAAGTTTGAAAATGGATACAGATACAAATGAAAATAGTAAGTTTACAAAGTTTCATCAGAGTTTGAAGTATTGCAATTTAATATCTTTTTTCTTTAGTCCCCGATCGTGATTAAGAAGTCTACAGCAAGCCAGGTTTCTGATTTCAGTAGAATATCTGTGCATCAGTGAAGATGGCAATAGATACAGTTCTTTTTAATGATAATGCGATTGAAAACAACTCAATTGGCCATGACCATCATCTAGTCATCACTTGAACTGAGACACGTCCAGGTTTGTCTCCCGTGGGGTTCCCTTAACAAGCTCTATTCAATTTAACCATTGGTCAAGCCCACTTGCTTCCATCCATCGCTAGTTCGGTGTGTAGCAATTTAACGAAGTATCTCGTGTGTGACGTCACGAAAATTAAATTATCCGGTCTTTATTTGAACTGTGGATTTGAGATTCCGCTGGGACAACCCTAGCATAGAATACTAGGCAGAGGTTTGTGACCATAGTTCACAGCTAACATCCTCACATACAAATCCAGCCGTACTACATTCTAAACCTGTATAAACCAGTATGAGTCTGGATTACACATCTTCAGTTCCCATGCATGCTGTTATCATATGTTCTTACAATTTTAAATGTAATTTTCTTAAACTAAATACCATAAATAAAAGATAAGAATTGTAATTTAAATGTAATGATAAATGTTCTTTGAAATGTTCAAATTAAACAACATCAGTAATTGAAAGTTCATGTTGATCTAGTGACGTGATTTGATATTTGCGTAGCATTAACTAGCAGATTATACATTTATATTGCGCAGTATGAATGAATAAGAATTAGCGTTCAGTGTTCAATGCGACGTAATTTTTGCGAAGGAATTATGTATAATATTGATAAAAATCATAACGTGAAAGATCGCAATGCGCTAAATATGAATGTACAAACATGCGATATATTAATAAAGATGGTGGTCCCCATATCGATCCTGCAGCCCGTAGCGGACGCAGGACATAAGCATTTGTCATAGCGTTGGCATCCTCCACAAAGCAATTTTTTGTCGACGCTCTGACATTTGTTACTTGCCAACTGTGTTCGAATTTTCAAAAATCACGTTTCGTTAGTTTTATTATTGCGGCCAGCAAATAGCAAAATAGTTGTGAACATTGTAATGTTCTTTCTTGCACATGAATGAAATTTCATTCAAATATTGAGAACCTGGAGTGTTAAGTGTTGCAAAGAAAAAAATATTTGATATTTGAAAAAGACATAAGCCTCATGTTAATATATTTCATCTATTGTTATATGGAAGAAATGTTCATTGAAAAAGAGCATACCCATTCGAATATGTACATCGAAGCATACCTCGGTAATATTGAAGGGAACAATACTCTTGAATGTAATGCTGCATATAAAAGCAAAATAGTTGAATACAACCCTAGCAATATTACAATCGAACAAATAAAAAGGGAAATTCATTGTTATACCAATAATTCCATCACACAAATATGGTTTCCACCTCCCACATATATGGCTTGTATACATTTTAACGACTGTCCTGCTTTGAATTCCCGGTAAAATTGGATGCTAATTGCTAAATTACATACAAAACCTACATAGAAAGCAATTTTGTAAATTTAATTATTCATAGAGAAATCTTTCCATAAATAAATGATTTAGTATTTACGTTTGTGTTGCACTGGAACTGGTTTACAATTGCAAACATGCCTTTATATATGCACCATCATTCATTTAGCTTCATTTGTGTTTCTCATTTTGTGAAAATCTCACGGGAATTAAATGTAAGGAACGTGTAGCAAATCCAGCATGCATAATGAAGTTTGTTTGCAGAGTACTTTAGTTGCACCAAATAGTATGTATGTGTATTTGTTTATGTATGAATATATATTAGGACCGTGTGTGCTGAATATGTATATATTCTAGTATGTGTATGTGAATGTGTGATGGTTATATCTTCAGTTGGTAATGTTCTCATCAACAGTCAAACTTCTCCATCTCATACTCGTGTTATCCGGTTCTTGTCTGTTCTGTTATCCTCATTCTTTCTAATGTTCCGGAATAATCTGCCCTGTTCCATTTAAGGTAGAACACAAAATTAAACTCGGATATTGATCAGTGGCAAAATCTAAATTCCAATTATTACTAATTGTACAGATTATTGCAACCCAAATTTCATTAATTATTAAAGCATCACATGAATTATGATACTGAAAATTATGCAATAATATTATTACTAATTACTGTACCTATATGTACATATAGTATGTAGATCTGGTTATAAATCAACATTGTTCAGGAACACTGCATAATAAGTTCTATGTGGTATATGCTGAATTACAAATATTATTTAGATACAATGACATAATTAGGTAACAATATTAATTATCTTTGTGTTGATTTCCGCACGGGTTTGCCACAATGTATTGTTCAGAGGAGGATGCTTACGCTCAATTATCGCATGGCAAGATGATAGAACTAGTTAGTCCGGTACTAGCTTAGTTGAGACGACCACAAGCTACGGATGCGTACGACAAGAGAATACATTGAGTGAGAAGACGATGTAAATTTACTCTCGCTTTGCGTTACAGCTATTCCAATCATTGGTTTTCTGCGTGGCTGGAGAGAATGCTTTGTTACCACGTTTCTGTCAACTATTTTATGATTAATAACACAATTTAACCATTAAGATTAACCAGAGAAACGTAAATATATGGCCTATGATTATACCGAGCTGTAACATACATAATTGCTTTGTGCCCTCGGTAACCGAAGGGTACAGCACAATTTTCTTACGGAACGTTCAGCTTACTTTTAATCACATTAAAGTTATGACAAATGATTAAGTAATTTAAATAATTGTTTTATATTAAAAAAATCTGCATAGGCCATTTTCAAGTTGTTCATTACTGTTCATTAAGTCACCCTAGAATGCAAATTAGTGTTTACGTTGGTTGAGTACTTGAAAACAAATATATTTCAAAAGTGAAGAAATGCATGCAAAGAACAAAGTAACTATTTAAAATAAATACACATATAAATGAACCTATTTATTTTGTTATAATTTTTTTAATCAAACCCCTTTGGTAAAGATAAACATTTAGCAGCAATAAATAAAAACATTTCTGTTGATAATAAATATTAAATGAATATAGAAGACGGTTCGCCGAAACATTTTGCATTATAAATACGTTGCACTATATACTTTAAATATTCAAAGTGAATTCATTAAATTGCATAATATAAATTTAATTTATATATGTAATTAATGCGTTTAAAACTCTCTTAAACTCTTATTTCATTTTCATTGTGCCAGGTTATTTTGCAACAGCCATAATGAACTATGTAACATTTCATTTATTTATAATTTGTGGTTCACTTCGAGTAGTTTAAAGAAACTTGGAACAGTTTCCGCGATACAATACAAATGTAAATCAATTTTAAATGTTCATTGATCATTATGCGGTCTAAATCCACTAATTGCAATACAATGTAAACTGACAATGTTCTATCTGATAATAATTGGCGAACGTGTTACAATGTGTTAACAACGACACGTAATGCAACTTGCGGTTGGTTTAATAATTCTATCACAATGATATTAGGCCAGGGCTAACCTAGACAATCAGTACCTTTGTAAGGTCAGTGCTGAAGGCCTGCAGTGGTCGATGAACTGGCACGGCCACCGGCAATAACTTAAGACCTGCCACAAGCGCGCCTCTTGTCCGTTCCAACAACGTGCGAAAGAACTTAGTCAACCAATACAAGTAGCGCCGGTACTGTATGATGATAGGTATGTAAGTTTATGTGGTGCTCGTGTATGTGTACATTGGTTAGTTGCTGTGAACGTGCGCGCACACACACACACAGTCACAGTCACAGTTGCTCTATATATACATATATGTATGTATATACACACTTTCACACGCGCGCGCACTATGCCGCCAGCGAAAGACGTCGTCCGGAGCGCACTACTGACTGGTGTTACCGACGCTCGCATGCCGGACCCGGCAGCGGCACCCAGACGCTTGCGCCCGACGCTTACGTTATCCTCTCTCCTCGTCAGACTCATTCACTCACTCATGCACCCTCCGACATCCTCTCACTTCTCTGTACGCATCATCATTGCCGCCGCACCAACGCCAGGACACGACGCGCCGCGATACTGGTGCGGGAGTTACTGATTTGTGTGTCTCTCAGCTCTTGTCACCCCACAAAACCAAATCGAGAAACTCTATGAAAGAATGTCGGCTCTCTACCCAATGAATATCTCGATGGAATACTGCCGCCGGCCTCGTGAATTTCTTACCGTATTCGTATATACAATTCCGACAGTATACACAACTCTGTAATACATGTTACTGCACTGTTGCACTCGGATATACTAATTTTTCTGGCTTCCTTTTCATTATATGTACATGTATTTTACTTATATATACTTGCAAGTAATTAACTTCGACTCATTTCTTTTCTATTGAGCTTGAAAAACTAATATATTAAAAAGCGAGAAGCCATAGAATTAATACATGTATTAATTAATATTTGATTTAAGTATTTCCCAATGCAGCCTCACTGTAATTGGTAGAGTTATTCAGGACAGAGATCTATCTTAAATCTCTTGCAAATTAATTAAGCATAGTATTAAAATAGTCTCATATAAAGAAATCAACATTCGTCATATTCTACGGACATTATAATATATAAATGGTCATTATAAGTGTATATTTACTAAAGAATTTACATACATTTGTAGTTACGTATACACAGAGATTACGTGTAATTCAATTTCCGCTGAGGAAATCAAGTAGCCTGAACATAGTGCTGATTATATTATACCTGTATATACCGAGATAATACACAGAAACCCAGTTGAAACATGTTACGTTTATTTAGTTACAAGTGAAATATACAATTACCTATTTAACTGTATATATACCTGTATAAATATAAACATGAATACACTTCCATATATACATATGCATACATTTCATTCATAATATGTGAAAGAGAGTATAAATCTACTTTCTTTTATGTAACAACGTAGTTGTACAAATGATTATTTTATTGCCGTTCCATTGATAATAGTTCATACCGCACAGGTAAACTAGTTTTAACACTTTCAATTCCATTACGTTTAATTAATTTCCTCTGCTGATTCAGTTTAATACATGTCCTATTTTATCTTCTGATGGAAATTCTAATTAGTCTGATTTAATTGGTTACGAAAGATCTATTTAAAATCTAAATGTTATATGCAAGTTTACACATTAAATAAGACATATAGCATGGATAAAAATGTTTCTTCATTATCTACTTGTATTTTATTTGTTTCTAACATTGTACAATGTACACTTTATTGCGGCATAGGTATTTTTCTTATTTGCTACTACATCTGGCAGACAACTTCCAAACTAATTTTAAACAAATGAAATAAGTGCAAGTAATACTGATATTTATCTCCGCTTTATTTTCTTTTTGGTCTTTTATTGTATCTAGTAACATTGCACAGACTGGATATCATTGCGAAATACTTCTGTAAAGTTCTATGTTTATTCTACCTAAAATATTTTCCAGTGGCCAGTAAGCTCCGGAAATCCGTGTTTACTTCAACGTAAAAAGCTCTGTTCCAAAAATTTCCACAAATGTACAAATTTTGACATGAAAATCTGTGGCGTAAATCTGCGATTTTTATTTGATGACGGTGTGTTACAGTGTGGTCCCATGGATATAAGCGTTTGTTTGTAATACCACAGAAATAACCATGGCAGCATGGACATTGGTTCGATTCTCACCTATGATATTATTATAAATGTGGTCTGTGTACCACAATAAACTATAGGCGTTGTACTGTTGTGAGCAGAACAATAAATCCATTTCTGAAACTATATACACTGGAATCCGCTTATAGTGAACGCACATATAGTGAAAATTCGCTTATAATGAATGCATACACTGAGTCCCACCTAAATACATATTTCACCTAATATATGCCAATTGGCATATAATGAATTCGCATATAGTAAACTTTGAAATTTGAAAAATAAAATGTGTTCTTTCGGTTATAGTGAACCCTCGCTTATAGTGAACCAAATTTCTGGTCCGTTCAGGGTTCACCATAAGAAGATTCCACTGTATGTATGTATGAAACTTTGCACTATACATCGTACACAACTTGCATGCAAGTGAGGGAATCAAGTAAGAAGTTGTGTAGGTGCACAGTATTAAGCTTATCTATATACGTAGCCTAGACAGACAAACAATATTTTATTCTTCTTATTCTCCTTTGTTCAGTATATATAAATACGGTTGTATATAAATAGACTGCTTCTAGCGTTCTTAAAATAAAATATTGTTATAAGACACATCTTACGCGTACCTAAAAGGGTATGTGTTGTCACTTATTTTTTAGAAAAACTACATTTTCATCATATATAATATATTTTATTTATATATTTCAAAAATTATTGTTTCCATTTACATTCAAAAATGTGTTTCATAATAAAGTTCAGTTATTTATAGATTGATAATTCACTGCAGACATCGTATAAATATTTTGGTTGTTTCTATATTTAATTGCATTTCAACAAACCGTACTATACTGTTAGTAATTATTGGTAAATGAAGTGAAATAGGATTTACATGTGTAACTGGTTGATCAGTGAAACTTGTGTCACATTGGATACGGTGGATTTTCGATTTCTAGCAGCTATTTGTATAGTCTCTAGTTTGTCCTGATCTCCCGCCCCATCCATTAGTCGTGCTTTAACTGTGATTAGTAATTCATTACGGTAGAACACGGACGCTTCGCGTAATTATTCCCGCAAGTCCTTTTCCTTCGTGCACACATTTATATACGCACGAAGATGCGATGAATTTGCTTCGTCAAAGATCATCCTGCCGGATCACATATTTTTCCTATAACCCAATGCTTCAGAACAGAAGATATTTCACAGAGTTGCAAACTCAGATAAAAGCTTGTTATATTTGCTCTGCTCTCCTTTCTATTTGAACTCATTGACATTTGCTTCCTAGAAAAGAATACAATTGGCTTTACCGAGTTCCAGAGATAACTTTACGCTAATTTACTACGTAAACCTACGTTAACATTGTCTCAATACAATAGACAAATCATTCACCCAGTAATACAGTAATCATAACTGAGTTTACAATAGAAGTATTATTTGGCTTACAATTGGTAAATATTCTAGTATTTATTAATTCTATTATTGTTTGTTAGTACTAAATAAAGCAATTATTTGCACATAACGGCCAAACATCAATATAGAAGAAAATGTTCCATTATTTATTGGAAATAATGGAATACAGTACACAAACATACTGTATTCTATGCATTAACTAATGAAAATATTTAGGAGTTCAAGTATTTAAAAATACTGATTCAATTACATTGTATAAATATACCACACGTACACCGTAGACTTTCGCCGGTATGCCAAGATCTTGTAAATTCTGGAAATGAAAATAAACTTTTGATTCTCGAATTGTTTTGGGGCATGGATCAATAATTTTCCATCAGTTATATTTGTTGAGAAAAGATTTATAATTTATTATTAGTATCGCAATCCGATTTATGGTTAATAAGATAATGACGATATTTGGGCAAAAAAAAAAACAGTATCACTTCAACGGTTGTAGACATTTCAATTTTTACTTAGTTTTTAGAGAAATAATAGCATATTTTTTAACTCTCTACGTCCAGTAATAAATTGTATCATCCATCTGTTAACCGGCATTCATATCAGTTAAATTGAAGTAGACTTTAGTTGCGGGTAATTATGTCGTTATTTATTGTTATTTACTATAACTTTGAATCATCCTTGATGAAAAAGTTAATTACTTCTTTTATTGTCCCTGACCGATTTCTGTACGCAATTAATTTTACTTACGCTTAGTTGTATTTACTTGCAAAATGGCCTACTGAAGCTTGCTATATAATTGCATTTTCCTAATTACAAGCCGGATTATTTTCGTTGAAATTTTTCATTAATTTTTACACAAACACATTCTTCTGTCGTACAATGGTAACACGATATTTAAAGTTTAATTAGGTCATACGGAATTTTCACAATAATTCAATTACAAGCAAAAAATAAAGAACCACAAACCGTGTTGTGTTATATTTAATACTTAACATATTTCTTCTGATTCTAATCACATTATACCGTAAATGTTTTTTTTGAATTTTATAACTAATATACACTGTATATACCCCACCCCCCAATACACTTACAAATACAATTAGTACTTGTATTAATAAAACAAACTATAATATATCCTATTATGTACATATTCACATAATGACGTATTTAATTCGAATATGTTTTATCTGCGTAAAAACATCGAAATTTTATGTCGCAAATATATTATATATTTAGTATTATACTTCATAAAAAAATTAGAAATTGATATTCATGATTTCTTTGTGATTTCCATTTTGTGCAATTTGGTAAAATAATATCTATTTACCACGATTGCATATGTTGATGGAAGGGTGAAATTAAAAAAAAAGTATACATCATACACATAATGAATACATTATTACCTTTGGTAAACAATATGAAACATGTTTGAATTTGTATTTGTTTTCTTTTGTTGTGAAACACGCTTTGTAATTGGTACTTTGTTTAATTCTTTTTCAGTGTCATCATTGTCCTAAGAGCAGTCGTTGTGCAGTTTTACTTACGTTAAGTGGAATTTGTAGTTTCATATTTCACTAAAGACTGTAGTATAAGGTTCTCTGTCAGGCGACAATTCATTTTATCCCGACACCGACAAAATTCTTAGTGGTAAAGAAAACAAATATACACAAAGTTGTATTTTCATTTCACGTAGTATCATGTACTAATTATCTCGAGCACTTTCCTCTATATAGGATACACCTGACGTACTTTTTATCCTTGAAATATAGGCACATCCTTTCATAAGTCATCAGAATAAACCAAGGATAAAAATGAATAAAGCTCGACCAATTTGTATTAGAATTTGTGTTTCATAAAATTTACGAGTCAAAACAGATCATTATAATATGATCAATTTTCAGTTATTATATTCAAAAGATGATGAGAAATTGATGAGCTACGGCAATGTTAAAATGCGTCATTGAATGTTGAGCTGAAACCTAATTTGGAAAACAAATTTTATTCCCGCGGCATCATTATGATTCATTATTTATTTACATTAGAAATTTTCGTTGGAATAAATGCATATCACATGAAAAATTTCTTTAATATTTTATATAAACTGGTAGCTGGGAGTAATATGGAGTGTAACGTATTTTGTGACAAGTCTGCAAGGTATCTTAGTAGATAATTAAATTATTTAAGTGCTATGGCACTAGTTTGGTACTAGCTTAATTTTCCATTTAAACTAAATTCTAACTCTCTCTAATATTAAGCCCTTTGGCTTATAACCCTACACTTTCTCTTGATATGATTTATTTATAAAGTTATCTCTCATGATTATTGCATTCACAGATATACATACAAAGTATAATATCACGATCATGTGATGTGATGATACGCGAAATTAAATTATCACAATACAAATATAGAGTGATGTTCATATCGGATTTAGGTAGAAAAATCTAATTGGAATTTAAATTTTTTAAATACTTTTTATAACTTTGTACAGTTTTTCATTAATATGGTAATTTATCAATATCCTAAACGAAATTTAAACCACGAACAAACGAAATTAGAATGAGATTAAATAGTAATTGTGATTATGTACTCTCTTCATAGAACTGGTAATATTCGTGGTAATGTTACAATTTCCATGTGAATAATGTTCATACACTCTATGTATGTGTATATAGTCACACGTATCATGTGAGTTCTAGTTACAAAGGTTTCAGTCTCTCATTATTAGATACGCTCTCTACACACACACCACTTCCAACCAACTTTATGTTACCATTGACTTGGTGAATTCAAGCGTAAACTTTCGAAATCTAAGCTGGTTGATTATGCAAAGTTCCTCTAGCTTATATTACTGCGGATTAAAGGCGAAGCAACATCACTAAAACTGGGTGTGAATACTCATAAAATTTATATATACATATATGTATATATTTTAGAAATAATATAGTCTTATCGACTGTACGTTATACACACTTAGATCTGTACACAAGCTAGAAAACTATTTACTTTGTGTCATTGCATCTTGTGATTGAATATATATCTATATATAGATGTACACATGAATGTATATGCAAGGAAACTTAGGAAGCTCTTGCTATCTTGCACTTAAATCAGTCCGTAAAGTTTCGTCGAACTTTGTCGGAATGAACGGCCGTGTGTACAAGTAAAAAGAACGATCATTTCGGTCGAGGTGCGCCTATCAATTCGTGACCGTAGCCGGTAAATCTTATGTTGTTATTCATCGCTCTCCTTCATTCCCCTCACTTTCATCTGCACTTCCGTCTCCTGCCCAGAAACCCTATCCGTCACTGTTGACTTTATTTCAACACTTTTTCTTTTCTTTTGGAACGTGTGTCTGCTGTTCGTGAAAACGTGTGCACTTGCCTAGCCGTTTATTAAACGAGCAAAACTGTGAACGACCATCGCTCTTCTTGTACCTAATGTCTACAATTTTCTTTTCACACGAGTGTGACCTTTAAACATTCAGTCAGTTATGATTATTATCTACAATCAAAACCGGTCTTATGTCATCATAATGGAATTTAACATATAGTGATAGAAAATTGTTTCTTAGAAATAAATAATATAATTTGAAATATCGTTTTAGCAGGAATATAAGTATTTTATTCTATTCGTGATATTGCAGCAAATAAGTATTAGCTATCTGACTCTTACATTCACTGGTTCCATCCATGCGAAACAATCCGGCTTATATAATCTAAGAGCTTCAATTCTTATTCTATAAGTGCCTTGAACCCTCCAATGATTCCATTCATCCACACAAATACTCGAAATCATTTCCACGTACAATATATTTATTAAATTAATTCTAAATAATATATCACTCTAACTCTTTTGAATATCTGTTTGATATATTGCAATGTAGGAGCAGAGATGATATGAAAGACATATTTTTTTGTATTTATTTCGAGAAAGCATAGTGATGCTTTCAGGTATGCACGCGATGGAAACATAATGCAAACTTATTTCCATCTGAAGAGGACGAAATACTAGACAAGGCAAAATGCATCTCTCGCATTAGTGAAGCAACCAGAAAATAAAGCGTACTATTGTGACAGTATCTATTACCAGCACAAAACTTGGTCGGTAAAGTAGAAAACTTTCCAGCAAACTGCTAATACTGTGATGTGTCGAAACATACATCTGAAAACATTTATACAAGGCGTTGCGACGTTGTTCAACAAAAACTAATTTACATGATTTAATACAGTTTCTTTTGTTTATGAAACCGACAATTTTACAAAAAAAAATATGAGTCTTACAGCAAACAACTTATGTCCATTGCAATCAAAATATGCACAGTTATATGCAGTTCTGATTTCATATAAAAACTCTAACTCCTTGTTTGACCGTAATCGGCTTTGCATAGTGACATTTTTTTTTTAATATTTTATTCTGTTTATGATGGTTTACTTTGTTGATAACTGGCTTTAACTAAAAGTAGCAAAGTAAGCAGATTACATCCAGACCATTGTGAATCCGTTTTCCGTTCTGTTTTAATTCCCTCGTCCTTGACCATTTCACTTACGGACGTACTTTAAAATGTTTCGCAATTAAAAAAATAATGTTCACTTTTGACTTATTTACACAGTGAAGCTGTTAGTGAATGCAATTTAAAAACTTAAACGGTGTTATTTGAATTTCATTACCCTACTGTTCCTGATTCATTTGTTTTCACCTGTGAAACCATTTTGATTCATTTTTTAAAGATAAAAATATTGCGCCTTTTTTTAACCTTTTTGTGAATATTTAATTATTCAAACGTGATATATCACTGCACGTTCTTATCTGCCAGTAATTTTATTCACGTTAAAACTGGATAAAATGGAGCACTATAAAGCTTACCCGTGGAGAACCAAGGAAAAAAGCTAAGAATTTCCTACCTTTCTATTAATTTTAAATTGAGTTTCTCAAAGAAAAACTTTATTTAAATCGCATTGTGAGTTGTGAGCTACGGAGTTCAGTATAAATAAAATATAAGTACTTCGTTTAAATGCAAAGTGCGGTTGTACTTTGTGCAATACTCAATACATTTATGTATAACATGTAGGTGGTACTCAAAGCTAAAATTGGTATTGAAATATTTTGATATCAATTAGTTGAACTGAATTGAATATATGTCAAAGTGTTAGTTTTGCGTAGGTGAAATGAATTTTTTATAATATGCATATTATTTGTATGTAAATATATGAAAGTTTTGAAATAGATATACCTTTGGAAAAATGTGAATAGAACTGAACATAGAATGTTCACGCAATCGATATAGCTTTAAAATATTTAAATTGTTTCCGAAGCCAATTTTCCTTCGATACAAGACTCACCTATAAGGTTTTTTAGAACACTGTTTCTGACTTATTCATAATATACTTTCAATATCCCTAGCTAGACAATACACACACACGTGTTGTAGAGTTTAACACCTTTACTTTGAACATAATTCGATACATAGTTGTGCAACAAAACACATAGAACGTATTGTGTACATGTGGAATATAACCTCAAATATATCCGGCACGTGTTGATTGTTTTAAAACAACCCTGCATTTATACGTCACCATCTCTGAGGTGATTCTATACCATTAAAGGTACATTCAAGAATATAGAAAATACATTGTTGCACGAATAGTTTCTGAGAAAAACAAACGTTTGTTGTATATATTCTAACTGTACAACTTAAATGATACAATTATATCAACATTGACGTTCAAATGTCACTGTCTCTATTATACATTTATGCCACGTGGTAAATATATATTTGGTACAACATAGACATCCATGACAGACTCAACTTTACATGACATAACTAATACGATGTGTTATACAGCGTGTCTCACTGTAATACGTAACATTATCCATATACGAAATATATAACCTTAAATTGATAACAAATGTTAGTATTTGAACGTGACATTACAAGCAAATGTGATCCAAGCATATTAAATTTGTGTTTTTCAATATAAGCAAATCACAATTACGATATTTTGTTTTATTTCAATTTTAATATTATGTCAGAGAAAAGCCGTGACTTGTTTTCATAACGTTTTAAATTCGAAATGTAATGTATCAGTTTCTTATATAATACATGTACATGCATAACAGGAACAGTAATACCGTTAATGCATCCAAGTAGCTGCCAAAATAATTTTATCTGCAAGTTGTAAGATGCTTGCGGCAAACTTGATCGTAACATTGCCACCAGCGCCGCACCAAGTAACGTGCATTAGGGAAACAATTCAGACTAGTATTAAACTTTGCTGGATCAATGTTCCATTCTTTTGGCGCCCCGGGTCCCGTGAAAATTTGCATGAATTACACGAGAAAACAAGCGAGCGCCGTAAAATACCAGCGCTGTCATTTTTCTGACCTGTTAAGAAACTGAATAACCAAACCAAAGGGGAATATTTCAACGCTAAACTATTTGCATTGCTCAATTACATATGGTTAAGAAAAATATTTGTACTTTGTCTCAGCAAACATGAATATACTGACTTTAAATGGTTTTGTTAGAAAAAGAACGTGAAAAATGTAGCATACATATTATCTCTTATCTATTTACAGGACGTTGACTAAAAAACTAAAAAACTGTAAAGATAAAAATTAATGTTTATTCATACTGTCTAACACGTTTTTTATGCAAGGATTTATTTATATTACAGATGCGTACATATTCTAAAACTCGGCGTTAATTAAAGTAGTGTGTTAACAAAAATAAATAAAAGAATCTAATGAAACTTATACATACGTAATACTGTGCAATATTCAGTGTACTATCCACGATTTCTACAGTATAACCAGTTTGTTGTTTCACAATTTTCTTTGCAAACAATTCACTAACAACGGATTTCTAAGACAAAGTTTAACTTAAATCTCTATTCATAACTAACAATATCCACGGCGAAACTACCTTTACATACCTGTTCAATAACATTAATGCTACACAAAGATATGGAATATTGCTCACTTTGATTCGAGCTTTAAGTTGAACCTCGTCCTATAAATACAACATGAGCTATCCAATTACACTATGTTGAAAATTTTAATATACTTGTGTAGTTAGTTATA
>JAGJTL010000032.1:3904798-3965446 GCA_022063505.1 Calosoma granatense
CTGTTTCAGAATATATGCGACCCGTAAAGCACTTAATATAATTTTTAATGGGAACTATCTCGCCACATTCAAACATCATTTTATTCATAATTACGCTGTGGAAAGAAATATTATGAGCTATATATGGCACAATTTCAATACACGTGTATATATTATATATGATTCTAGAGCTATATTGCAAACATATATATACCATGTTATATAATCGTGAAATATATACGAGTAGAAACGTATTTGCATTCGACTTTTTTATCATTAATGAAATCAGATATGTAATACAAAGTTTCATGTTCAGCATCGTTAAAATGAAAGATTTGTGAACCGAGAGTAGTATATGTATAACAAGCATTTCATTATCAGTCGTAGCATCATTAAGGCGTATTTACATTTCTATCAATCAAATCAAATGTTGCTAATTGCACTTGACGCTCTAACAGATGTCGTTGTAACATTAATTATTGTTCAATATGTCAACGTTGCTGTTACTGGTTCACTGATTACAGCTTCATGTAACACCAATGTCCATCATGTCGCCCTTTGTTTTCTCGACGCATCCTTGCCCGGTCGTCCTTGCACGTAAGATCATGTGATAAACATGTTTTTCCTGTTTTCGTGACGCATTTCCTTCTAACAGATTTATTTTTATTCTACACGTAGGCTTGTGCATTGGTTAATAAATAAAAGTTTATTCAAGGTTTAACGTAAAATCCTGAAACTACTATTTAAGCTAATATTCATTAATGCATATCTGTCATTTCAATTCAAGAAGAGTTCATTGTCAACGCAGGACTGAATTGAATTTTACCATATTACCTACGTATATCAATAGTTATGATCCCCCGTACAAAACAAAAAATCTTGGTTCAACATGGATTTTTATCGGTGAAACATATGCCACAGCAACCCTTATCCTACAGATGATAACAAGGCTGACGGTTGTAAAAACAGATCAAGTTCGAAAGGATACGTGTATTTTCAGAGAGATTGGGTATTTTGTCAGTTTACCTAGGCACATTCTATGTTGATTCTTTAAATATAATACGAGTAACCGTGTTTACTCTCTGATTCTCCGTTCACAGATTATTGATCCTAGCAGAACAACGAGATTTTGTTGATTCACTAGTCAACGTTAACTTGATTAAAATTGTGTCATTAAATAATATTGTAACGTTAACGGACGGCTCTCCAAGACTTGTTATGCGGAAAATTTTTATAAAAACGACAACCTTTTCTAGAGAAATAACACGACATAAAGTTGTTTTTACTTAAAGCTGCTTCGAATTTTTGTTAGTAAATAATATTTCCAAATAAATTATTAAATGCATTTTTAAGATAATTTTTAGTTTTAATTTCTTAATTTCATTTTTTTCTGAAATATATCAAATATCTTAGAAAATTATATTGAAATAATTTTTAGAAGACTTGATAATTCTATGATTATCTATTAATCAAATTTCATTGGCACTATAAATAACACAAGTGTATTAGAAAATTATTGACTTCAATTTAAATTGAAATACTTAATTGCTAGTTGATGCAAAAACGTTTGAAGTGTAATTTCCCTGCTCCTTGAGAAAGGCGAGAAATGTGATTTTATAATTAGGGTTATATTATTAACAAAGGCAAACATCTAAATAAGACCTAGCTTATAGGAAGCTTTCGTAGCTTTCCATAACATAAATGCACTCTGACGGAGAACTGATGAAGCTTTAGCAAATCCTGCTGTACATGCGACATCTCTCGGCTGTATGCGGAACTTTAAGGATAGACATTTGGTGGATCCTGCTTCTTTGGTGGAGTTCTGAACAAAATATTTAACATTCAAACCGATTTGATCACTGTAAATTAAATTTTGCTTGTACATAACACAGAATCGAACTAGATACACCTAATATTCACATCGTGTACAAATAATAAAATAAATTGATAATATTTATTTAACTCAAGCATATACTTGTATATGGAATTAAGCGTCCTTCAACTGTGTTCCTGAAAATTGGCCCCCATAGCCCCACCCTTGTTACGACTGTGATATAACAGCCAGATTTTTTTGCTCGAAACTAGAAGAGCAATTCAGTCACAATTTTATCACAAACTTATTCATGTTTTTATACGTATACATATTTGTAACAAGAAAACTGTGTTTGGGAGCTTTGGTTGAGTGGTTTCCAATGTTATGTCAATACGATTTGTTTACTGACCAAACATTGAATGACCCACGATTGTCATATTGCAGAACGAATTATTCAGTTGTTTTCTTTGCCGCATAACCGTCAAATCATAGCTGGCCATTTAATCGAGAAATTCCGTGTGCCATAAAATTAAACCATAATCGTCCGCACACTCTTACACGCAACTTGTGAAGCATTCGACCTTGAACTGACCTTCAAAAGATAACATCTGTTTACCATGAAGCATGAAACATACAAGGTTCATTACTGCAAGACCCACAGCGGAATTTGCTACCCTTTTTGCAGGAATATAAAAAGGTTTGTTTGTCCCTGTGCTATGCGAAACACGTATACGAAAATATATTTACCCTTCCCCACATAATACTGTGAACGGCACGTTTCCCTACTTCCGTTGTTTTTTCTCAAAATATCCTACGGCTTATTCCATCAATATGTCACCGCAGGTGATCTGAATACATCCCAAATATCAATGTTGCATAATGCGATTCCATATATAAAACATCATTTCCTTCAATCACTATTATATTCAACAATAGTTAAATATACTTTATTTATTTATACTGAATTTTATCACATATAAGTTAATAATAAATAATAAACATATTTTTGGCATCTGAATAGAAAAAAATACTATATATTCAATTCAACAAACTTATACAGTCATCAATATGAATTATGTATTTAGTTACAAAACAGTATAAATATGTATTCACAAGAATAAAGAATAATATAAACTTTACAAATATCATTGGCAACATAACTTAAATCGGATTGAAAGCCTTATAACTTTGACACACTGGGAGATTAGGACAGTTCTGTCACTTGTAAAATAACAGAAATTCCATTACTTTAATAGCATCACTTCATGCCGTAGAGAAAACACAATTATATTGTGCCACGCTTCTTCTGTAAATTACTCAGCTATTCGATTCATCTCAAGAGACATTGTTTCCTTACCGCTGTGAGATCTTTCAAATATTTGTCAAATAGTAAAGGTTATTTCTCACAAACTTCGGAAAGTCCCAGGACACTGTTCCTTCGTAAAAATATATATCGAAGTTGACTGCGTGCATCAAATGGCGATCTCGTCCTGGATACACATCACTGTAACTTCTTCACTTCTTCCAGACAATCAAGTTTCCTGAAACGTCTGCACTACGTACCATATGTGAATGAAAACAGATAAATTTCTATCTAATATATTTTATTTTATTTCAAGTTTTACTCAGATACGTGTATATGCAATATCAAGTCGGAGAAATAAACTACGTAAATATTACAGCTGTACTTTCTGCGTTTCAAGTTGATAAAATCTTACTTTCTATTATATGAGATTTTAATGTGAAAGGAAACGAAATTTGTCTTATAATTCGGTTTTGATTGTGTCGATTAGAGAAGTTTTTAATAAATCCTTTAATTTCTTTGGAAAGTACGATATTCCAAATATCTGTGGCGTATGGGATGAATACAGAATAAGAAATGAAAAGAAATTTAATAACGTAAATGAATTGTATATTATCTTATTTGTACTTATAATTTTCTAAATAATGAAACTGGTAATGTCTGGTGAATTGATTTTAATGTGAAATAACTCGTAGCCATAGAGATTTTGTAGCAACATGGGTATATTTTCAAATGGCCATGTCCGTTGTTTAGACCCTTATCAAACCAATTATGGTTTCGCTCCGTTTCATCAATGGTAAGCTACACATGCTCACGATATGTTCTGATCCTATTTTCAAGAGTTAAACCAAGTCACCTGCCATATGCAACATCCAATACAGCAGCTACTGTATCCGGTTTAGTTCCGTGTATAATTGATTACTCTTCAGTCCACCGTTTAGCTCTTAAGAGCCAGCCTTCGTTCTAATCTAGCATACGTAACATCGTCTCCTTCCAAAACAGATCCATAGTTTTCTGTATAATTATACGTAATGTCTTGTACCTACATATAATGAGAAAATATTAACATGCAGCATTCACTAATTAAATTATGTGTTTTGTTAAACAGTATTTTATAGTTAAGTTATACGTGACGTGGACGTTTGCTTAATGGCTAAAACGTTTAGCTAGAACATGTACGTAAATGTCTAGGCTTGATGTGTGTAAGGAGCACGCGTCTTATCATTGCGTTCACGCGTGTTGCAGAACGCATTTACAACAACGAAACAAGGATAATATACTCTTTTCACGTTGATCCGAACCCAAGTTTGGACACGCTATCTTCATCTAACACAATACGCGTTGACAGAGATGAAATGAGGACATTACCGTCTCAGGTTATGACAGCTTAACCGTGTGTGACAGTAACCAATTACCTAGTGCTTGCAGTGATCCCGTGGCTGTTACTCTGGAGAGGGAGAACACCGGTCGCTGTTTATAATGCGGTAAGATTATGATATAATCTCATAGCGGAGCGCATGCTAGTCTAATGTGTTCATGATTAGATGAGATTTTGGCGCGAAATTGAAACAGAACGCGTCGGACGTTACACACAAGGCTCTTGGATAATTTAGTCATTTAGAAGTACACACGCTAGCTGGAATTATTTACGATTCAAGTGGCCATAAGCTTGCACAGAGGCTTTTAACCATATGTCAAATATAAATTTTTTAACAGTCTGGATTTGTTCACCTCTTACTCTGGGATTATCGCAACAGTTTCGTCACTTAGTTAATTACTAAATCTAGGACAGTGTCCGTCCAATTTCATTACCTCACCCAGGACAAATTCTCGTTATTAAAACTGTCCTTTTTATTTCTGAAATTTCATCAACATATAAATGTAAAATAAATGTAATATGCACGTGTGCATATTTCAGATACAAATTAAATCTGCAAGAAACACGTGTGAAATAAAAAAAAACATAATCAAAGGATTAATTAGTATTTTTAGAAATAAGAGCAAAATATACATGTATATAAATTACCTCATATGCATAGTTTTTGCTTTTTTGTATTTATTTACTTCGTACGCTTTCATATAAGCCTAAGGTATGTATGTAGATGGCGTGTAGTGTTTTTTTGCTGCATATTATACGTAGTATAAATAAAATACGTTTCAATAAGATTTATATTTTATTATGTTGTAAACACGAATATGTAATTTTATCTCATTAGTATTCTAATCAGTCCATAATTTTAACTAAATAACATACATACATGAACTAAAAGAATTCCAATTTTAATATAAATTGGAAATATTTTTTGTGATTACGTACTATTATGTGCAATACATCGATGCCAGTAATATAATTTATTTGATTTGTGACTGTAGGAAAAGTATAGTGGAATACAGGATTTAGTTCCGTAGCCGCTGGCAAAGGTGCATGGATGGACGGCATTAGTTAGATACGTTGCTTTAATATCCGTGTTCACTTTTAATTAAAACGATGAGAGGGTGTTACAAGCTTCTCCATGTACGTAACTGGCGGCCATTGTAATATATCATCAGCGACGTAAGAAACGAAATTCCTGCACCCCGAAACTCGATTATCTTCGCGACGTAATCGAAAAGTGTAGACAGGCAGACACGACGGGTACCTCATGCACACATACCAACTCATACACAATGTAATATTTGCAAAGTTTACAAGAGCACAAACACAAACGCACACCGCTAACAGGACATCCAACACATCATTCCTGCAGTGCGGAACACTCTAACTACTTGTATACGTCCTCACACTCTACACGCTAAATTAGATGTCCACCATTATTTTAAAGAATCACTCTAAACACAAACGTTTCCCAACCAGTTCAGTTCCTCATTCGTATGAAGAGGAACAACATACTTGTAGCTAATGTTATGACATGTTATTTATTGTCTACATAAATCTTATTTGACATACACTTCCGATATACTGTAATTCTTTTTTTTTTTCTTCTGTTCTTGAATCAAAGGAATAGAAAATTTATGACTTTATTTCAAGTAAACAAGAATATTCATAAATCAATATATTAACATAGAAAACGTTTTATAAGTAACTTGTAACTAAATATGTTACTTCATATATGTAATTAATCATTCGAAACTTGATCTCGAAAAATATTAATTTATCCAAATTTCACTACTTGACTTGCATTATTAAAGTATTTTAATAATTTTATCATATAATAAACAAATACTTTGTACGGCTTCTCATTATCCCGAAAAGCCGCAACAATTCTAATTAAATTAATTACTGGCGACTGAAGTCCCTTATTGGAAATTCGTAAATTAAGATATTTATTTGTAATACAAGTACGCTATTATGGCAAAATTTTAACAAAATAATATCTGCAATGAATAAACACAGTGGTCTATTTTGATTGATTTAGAAAAAAAATTACAGGAAATAGAATAAAGTGCCATAGGGAATATTGAGATTATAATAAATAAAAGATACATTTCTACAAAAAAAAAATTCTCATCTATTATTTGGAAGATATAAAACGACAGCAGCTTGTCGTTTTTTGATCCATCTGACGGATCTGTAATATTTTATAATGTTTTTTATATGATGACTAGCAGCGGAAGTAAAGAGCAGCTTTACGAGCAGCATGGCACCAACTATAGCAGGCCCCTTAAGTTTTGCTTCCGGTAATGACATTTTCGTGGAGAAATTACCAGCGGAAGTCGCGCGTTGCTAATTTCGCCTCTTCTCGTAACCGTTCTACGGACCCAAATCATTTGTGGTGTGCTGTGAAAAATGATTCTATTCTTACTTCCGGCCCGGCTGGCCCTTTAGAAACTGAAGACCTTTCCCAGGCAGCTTTATTTCAAACGATAATCGATTAATTAACCCACTATTAGAACTCTTAGAAATAATTGCAAAAATTGAAAATTGTCATTACAGTGTAAAAATAATAATATAATTTCATTTAACTGCCCGACAATTACTAGAATTATTTCTGGACATACACAAATACCTATATAGGTTTTCAAAATATCTGAATTAAAGCTGATTTAAAGACAAATTGTCATTTTAATTTTTTCATATGCAAGCAAATTATATGCTGAACACAGCAAATTTTTAATACAGGTAGCCAACCGTCCAATTGGATGACACATAAAACATGAAGGACATTTTTCTACGTCATAAGAAAAAATACGATTAATGCAAAACGTTTTATATAAAATGGTGTACTTTACGATTTAAATTTCATGTTGTTTGTTTTAATTTTTATACTTCGTGTGTAATAGTATGAAACACATAAATACGTCAAGTAGGTCCTGGAAAAAAGTAATATATTTAATCCTCTTTTATATTTACAAACTTGTGTTTCTAATGAAATATTTTTTTTTTAATTCTTCAATAATATATAAATAAGTAAATGCACTATAGGAAGCATGAATAAACGTATAAATCGATTTTGATTTCTGTTCACTAAAAAACAAGGTTGACTAAAAAGAGATTATGTCTAGAAATGTCGTTTCAGTTCACGTAATATATTGCCTAGATCAGTGAAGTATATATATATAACTCTTCAAGACACAAATTTATGCATACAAATTACAGGCTGCCTCACGATATCGCTTTTATAAAGCTGTGAGACATTCTGTGAAAAAGCAGGATGAATTTCGTATCTCTCAATTGCATTTTACTCTGATATCGTAGGGGAGGCGGCTTTTAGTAACATGTAATTGTAGTTTACCGTAATTACAGGGAACGGAATGCGGCAGCCTGGTTCTTATACAAGCCACAATGACTTTCACTTAATTCCCGTATTCCCTTACAAGAGATAAAGTGATATTTACCCAGTTTACCAACGTGTCATATTAGTATTTTGCAGTGTAGTACAACATAACATTATACCGTAATACACATTTTCTTTATGCGCATGAAAATATTAATAAAATTCCATTTAAAAACAATAGTTCTATGTTAAATAGAAAAATATCTTGAAAGTAATTTAAATTCAGTTCACTAAACGTCACTTATTTATTTACGGAATTCTGAACGCACATTTAAATAAATATAAATACAGTGATACAACATCGTACCTACCTGTCGTTGAAGTTTCAGATAACGTGGCATCGAAAATGTTTCATTACCTGCTTTGATCTTGTAGCACTTTGATGTGAAGAGGACCAGCTTGGTCCTTCGGTGTACCGCTATGAAAGGCAATTTAGATCTTCGGTTTATTTATACATTCTACTGACACAAATCATTGGATGCTGACTACAAGTCAAGATACCTCCATATAATCTCTAACGTAAATTTTACGTTATCAAAGAGGCTGGGACATAAATTTATTTTTTTATAGACGAGAATGCAAATTAGTGTCGGAGAATTTCAAATGCAAATGGATTGCTCTTACACCCTTGACCCTTTCATCCACTAACGCTTACATAATTTTTGGTTAATCTCTGCACGTCCAAAGCAAATATCCATTTTAGACCATATTTAAGTAAATTTAGCAAATTGTAAAGAGCTTTATATTCGCTAAGAATAATAATGTAAAATGTTTCATTTCATTAAATATAATTTAGTGTTAAGAATATAATTTATCGTATTATATTACCTTTGGTGTGCGAACATTTAATATGATTCTGCCTTTGTTTCATAATATGCGGTTAATTGTGTTGTTACATGTGTTCATTATTCTATATACGATTGTTAATTTGTTCACTGAGCTGTTCACTGGTAACGTGTGTGTGTCATTTATTTCACATCGCTGTGCGTCACGTGTTCGCTCGCATCATTTCAGGTTCAGTTAGGTTCCGATTCAGATTCGCGCCGTGATACTGCTTATCGCATTATCCCGAAAGTTAGACTTCCTTTAAACGCGTTACAGATACGGTGCAGTCAACTTGAACTACAGAACCGTACTAACTAGTAAAAAGTTTAAATACAAAATTCTACAACAATATTAAACAACATTTCACCTGTTCTGTATTAATGGGAAACTAATATTTCATATGCAATGATTTTAATTAATTAATGATTCTACTTGGAACCTCTGAACAAAATCTACCATTTTATATTATCAGTTCCACTGGGTTCAGATGACATTCATTATGGGATATTATTTATATGTTGAATGGGAATTGATGTAGGTTGGTAACAGGAAAAAAAGAATAATACCGGTACGGACCTGCGGGACATGATGGTGGCTGTGCTCTGTTCAACGACCATTAACAGCAGGAGGTCCCGTGAGGATGCTGGGCTCTAGGCTTTGGGATTCATGCAACACAAAATCCTATTTCATACTCGTCACAAAGATTTTATTTTTATATTTTCTCTCATTCCTTTGTTTCTCGTTCTTTCGAAGCATTATATATTATTATATAATCATTATTATTATTATTTATAGATTTGTCAAAAAGTATGCCATCCAAAAATCATATGACTCTCTATACAATATATTACAAATATACAAACTATATTATAATAATTTACATTATAAAAAAGCGTAACAATTCGTTTGGTTTCGGTTTTTTTTATTATTTTCAAATGCATTTAAAATAATGTGTTGTGCTTTGTAGTTGAAAGATAGGTACATCATTGAAAACAAACGAATCTTATATACGTACATATGTATGAATAAACTAAATGGAGTATACATATAATCTCATGTTTTATACTATCATGTACCTAACCGCTAAACGTCATCCACTTTACTGTCAACAGACACAACGAAAACATCACAATATTGAGTATTTCAGTTATCAATCACTAACGTTTATAGCTGATTTACATTTCTATCAGAGAATATAATAATGGATTGAATACAACACAGTGTCTGTCAGTTGACCAGAGTACAGTAGGAATTGTTTTGCGGACAAGTGTGTACCAGTTTTGCACGGCGAGTCAAGTTCTAATTCCCTGGACCAACAATATTTCTGAATGGTAGATTCAGACAGACAGACTTGCCTCTGTCTGACCGCTTCATGCATTTGATTTATTGTCTGTCCGTGGCGTGCTGCATCTTGGTTTTCATTAATAATCAACGTTTCGACATCGCATGTTTGGTGACGGTGGTAGGTGGCGGGTGAGGGGTTGGTTAGTAGAAACATTTACATATTCGACTAACAGATGTACACACTACTCTATATAAAGGATTGCTTACTACTGCATTGCACACTGCAGGTGCCAGGGCGCGCACAGATCAATGGCGTTCCGCTGTCCCATGGACGCCCGTCGGTCTTGGACTTGGGCAGGATATCACGCACGATTGCACGATTGCCCTAGCCTTTATTGCGATTTAATCGTTATTTATGTGATACTATCGTACAAGTACTTTTCTACGTTTGCTCTCTCAAATATTAGCTGTACATTCGACGTCCGTAAATTTAACGGAAACTTCAGCGATTGCTGTCTGACATTTGGGAAATGGGATTGGAGGAATGGGGACTTGGTTAGTTGGTTGGTTGACTTGCACTGTACCATTTCTCTCTCTCTCTCGCTCTCTGTTATTATATGATATAGTGAAAAGTCATATCTGTGTGAACATGTTACAGGATGTTATTCCTAGAGCGACGATGTGCCTACGGGACAGTGTTCGATGTACGCAAGATTATCTTTGGTTCTCTTTCTCTAATAGTTATATTATTATACAGTATTAAATATTTATCATATATTTATAAAACATAAACTTCTATATGTTATGTATGTGTTTTGTGTTCCCTTTGGTCTCCAATTGACACTCTAATACATTACAGGTAGGCAACGAGTATACGAACTAGATACAGTTCTTTACGAACTCTATTCTACAAGTTATATATCATATAGTATATTATAGTTACAGATTATATTAAATTCTAACGCTAGGTAACGTTACTGCAGTGGCCGTGTTGCGGGCTGGTCGAATACATTTGGTATTCTGCCAACGCGACTCGGGGCGCCGTACTGTTTACCACTAGCACCGAACTGCTCCCGGAATCGATTCAGGAAGGTGTACGCCGCATCGCAGGGACACAACAGTGTCGGCCGGTGCCTCTCTATGCCGCCCCGAGCCGCATTGCCAGACTGTCATGATTGTTTTACGCTACACGCTTCGTCATTAATATTATTACTATTACTATAATTTCTTGGAAGAAGTAGGTACAATTTTTGACATCATATTTTCTCATTACAGTCATTTAAGTACATCTAAAATATGTATTTCTCGTTCGCTCTCTCACATTCTAAAAAACATTAAAAACATTATTTTTTATGTTACATTTAAAACGTCACAACAAGAAATGCAAAGTTATTGTGTTAGTTAATATAGAAGCATATCACAAATAAAAACATCTCAACATTTCATTGAAGAATAAATCACTAGTTGGTCAACATGACCACTACTACTTTCTGTCCAAGCTCCTCGGCGTACCCACATGGCACCCCAGAAGTACTCATTGGTGAAACATCTACAACTAATATTAGGTATTAATTACACGATCATCTATGACATCACATTATGAAGTGTTACGTGTTGCGCTTGGACTGTAAGACAGACTTCTCTCTAAATTGACAATATTAATAGGTCGAACTTGGTTCAATCCATTCGGTAGATCACAACACCATCAACAGAATGGCCCAATATAAATTATGGTGGCTGAAAGGGACAGTGGTTGGGGGCACCGCAACACATTAAACTAGTTACAAGTTAGTCAGATGATGTCCGGCGCGGTGCACTGGACGTGCAGTCCCTTGTTCACACATGTTTCAAAGTTTATAGTTCACAAATCAGAAACTAGTAGTAGTGATTCTACTACTAGTTAGGTCCACTCAGAGACTCGAACCAAACTCAGAAGATCTGCGTCGGTCGATATGCTTCAGGTAGGTCTCAGAGTAGCTAGTCCGAGTCCTATCGTCGTAACGCAGTGATGCCCTGCGAACATCCAGCGCATCCAGATCTGAAGGCGGCCGTCTGCATAACGAGCAGAAAGCACATTCCAGAGTATTCTTGAATGCTTCCCGGAAGTCTCTGTTAAAGTAAGCGTAGATTATCGGATTCAAGGTGGAATTGAAGTAGCCGATCCAGAAGACTATAGTGACAACGATATCTGGACATGGACATGAAGTGCACAGACTAGTGCTCACGTACCACAGGAAGAACGGTAGCCAGCATAAGATGAATGTCCCCATGATGATTCCCAGAGTCCTGGCTGCCTTGTGCTCGCGTTTCATTTTGATAATATTCTTCTCCTTAGTGGGAGTATGATGAAGTTCATCATGCAGTGTCAACGTTTTTGAAGAATTAGACAACATGTCACCGTTTGTATTATTCTTGTGCAACAACATCGCGTTGCCGTGCCTGTTGTACAGTTGTTTTTCCTGTCTGTTTGCCTCTCGGAATATGGCCAAGTATGTGAAGATCATGATCGTACATGGTATCCAAAACGATATGCTACTACTTATGACAGCATACGGTTTATTTACATGAAACTCACAGACATCTGGATTCATATTTCGGAATGCCTGGTTCTCTTCTGTGGTGTACCAGCCCATAAATATTGGTACGAAACTGATAATGGCTGAACTGATCCACGTGTTGAGAATCATCACAGCGACTACTTTTTTTGTCATGCTGATGGGATACTTTAGCGGTCGCACAATGGCATAGTATCTATCCACGCTGATACAACAAAGATGAAGAATGGAAGCAGTGGAAAAGTATACGTCTAAAGAGTTCCACACATCGCACATGAAATAACCGAACAACCATTTATCAAAGATTTGTACGCTGGCATTGAAGGTCATGGCGAACATAGCTACAAGCATGTCTGCAAATGCGAGACTTACGACGAAATAATTGGTAATTACTCTTAGTTTTCGATGTCGCATAACGGACACGATAACCAGAAGGTTACCTAAGATAGATGCGATAATGATGGAACCCATTATAGTGGCTCGAACGAATAGTGACATTGTGCTTGTCCATTCTGGTTCTTCAGTAAGCTGGGACAGAACACTAGAGTTCGTCGAAGCGTTAACCACGTTGTTTTCCATTTTTCTTCTATTTTCTATGTCTTCTCTGTAAATCGATATGTCGTCAACAAATTAGACTTGATTTTCTGATGTTACGTCTATCACCATGAATTTGTAAATTGTTACAAGTATTAAATATTCTGTGCTTGTCAAATATATTTCTCAGTGTATGCTTTTCTTCGTCCGTCGTTGATTTCCACTCCGAATCACCAAGCAGATTGGCATCACTGTACCTCGACCCGGCATATTCTGAAACAATGAGAAAATATAATTATTCTCCCGTTACAGCGTATAATTTTCTAATTATATTAAATCCAAATATTTGGGAATTACATAAAACGAAATGCATATATTAACTGGATTATTTAAATTTCAAAGTTCAAACGAAATTATAATTTCCACTTCAATTAAGCGGATTTTTGAAATATATTTCGTCCAAATAAATCTTCGTGTTTAATTGCGAATACATAAAGGTTAATCGAATAAACTCGTGTACGAATAACACAGCATTTCATTTGCTCAGTTATTTGCTAAGGTATGCGTGACTTTTAATGAATAAAATAACACAAAAATCAAAGGAAAACCAGTAGTAGTTATAACCATGATATACAAGAACTGTATTTATGTATTTGCGTATGTATTTAAATCTGCAATAATTTTAACAAATATCAACATAAAAATAACCTTCTGGGCAATAAACTTTCCACAAGAAAACAGTCCAGACGCCGTAAATAATAGATAGTGGATGTTGTTCTGTGAAATATTTTGTATAATATATAGACATCTTCTGATGTTTATCCCATTCAGTTCTTGAACAACGATGAGCACATATAAATGCAAATGAAGCGAAGAATTTATAACTCAAGTCGATACATGTGGATGCCAACAGTTGCCTCACTGATCTACAAGAAAGATTTAGAGCATTTATACTTCTTGCGAGTTTCTACTTGTACAACAGTATCCTGACTGATATGTGTAAGCAATTCAGTTTATTTTATTACAAACTCAATACGATCTTATTAGTTGCTGCCATTGATTACGGCTGTAACTCGAACATGTACGGAAGTTCTACCTTAGTTACATGCAAACGGGAACTATTCAAAGAAGGAACCCATTTAGCGTATACGTGAAATTAGTTTCCACCAGTAGGCAAGGATCGTTAAAGTTAGTTTCACATACTGTGAACTTTATGCTGATTGCAAGGAATCATTTCAAAAGCTAATCATAATAGAATTAAAAAGTTAACTTTAAAGTTTGTACGATTAGCAACTGCAACATACATCAAACATACTAGAATTTCAGCATTGAATAAAAGTAAAATTTTATATCGAGTACAAGAGAAATATATATTACAATTTATTTATTTTTCTTTGAAATGAACAAGTGTAAGATTTCAAATAAGCAAACAATAAATATTAGATTACAAGAAAGACGTGGGTTGCAATTGCTTTGACATGGACACTATTGACAGTGATGTGTATCTTCGAGTCAGGGGATCTGGCATCCATCCTCAATTACACCACGCTACGAGACGATTCCAGTTTTTCCCTTTTGCAAACAGTTGCCTTTATAGCTCCGAAGTTGCCGCACCATAGAACACCGTTCACACACTTCCACTGTAAATGACGTGGATACAATGTATAAAGCTACACATAAATCGGACTTTAGCAACACAAACCTGTCAATAGTAGACCTTCATTTACTTTTATGTTATAATTAAAGAAACATTACTCATTGTACTTTACACAATAAATTTTATAATGTTCGTAAGTTTCACGGAATTTAAGGTATTGTCTGTGGTTAATATATATTCAATGAAAAGCCATAAATATACTGTACTGAAATAGATGTACTGAAATTGTGGTATATATATAGAATACATGAGTAGGCGCTGGGTAACTCAGAGCATCATGGCGACATGTGTCTTTATTTAGTAGACGGAAGAGTGGCGCATTGATAATAAACCCTGTCGGATGCTTGATTGAATTGCTCATTACCGGTACACGAGCAAGCAGCATCGAGCGAAGTTGACGTCGTGTCGATTGTACGACGTGATACCGTACGAAGAAACGAAGAGAACTTCAATATTCTATCTATTCGCAGTGAATTTAATTCTACAGTTTGTTACCGTCAACTTCACGCACCACGTACACGCTTTCACGTTGCTCATTCGTGTGTCAAATATATTTGGCCGGGCACAAGCTTGCCGCACTCAAATCCACCAATGAAAAGTGATGTTGACGACCCGTCAACCGGACGCTACTTGTTTCACAGCTCTGATTGCTTATGATAAATTCAAACTAGCTGTAATTAATTTTCTGCCAAACACACATTATTCGCGCGCCCAAAAACGTAAAATGTATATTATCCTTCATATAAAAGCATACGGAAATTTACTACAGTAATAATTTACTATGAAAGATCTTTTATTTTTCATGGTAGAGTTGGGAATTATTAAGGAAAAGATATTAACACGTATTGTCATTCCATGTTAAATGAAATGTTACAGATGGCGTGTAACATTTAAAGTGTGCGACATGTTTCGGCAATGGCCTTTAACATATTGAATAACCTACTTTCCATAATGACAAAAGTGTGCTTCGTTTCCAAATATTACAGAATTTAGGCTAAAATAAATATATTGAGACCAATATTACATCCTTGTTATGCGGGTTGCAGACACGCAAATCTCAACGGATGTCATATCAATATATCGACCACTTTCAGGTGACTAAACTGATACATTAAAATTTCACTAACATATCCTCCTGATTAATAAAAATTGACGAAAGAAATTACTTTAATAAAGAATAATGCTTTGATAATAAATTGCGTGATATTGGTGGTGCTATTAATACTTTGTTGTAGAAAGAATGAAATATGTTGGACTTGCGGATAAAGACTACGTGTTTTGTTACAGCTGTTATACCAGCAGTTGGCATCGCGCCGAACATTACAGGTTAGTCCCAGAACACGACCAGAATATTATATGAATTTATATTTTCCGTAATGTTATCACGTAATATATGAAAGATGTAGAAAAATAAACTTCTTCAACCAGGCCAGATACTTTCGGATTTAATAGCTTACTTTGAAAATCAAAGTACCTATAATTTGTGTTTTTGAAACATGACTGTACGAATGTATGCAAGTAGAAATTATATTAGTCAAATATATGTGTTTGTCTAACGATAAAGTGCATATAATGTTACGAATAAATTAATATTCATATATGCACGTGAGCGCCTGTTAGAATATTTGGATGAGTGCGCCCATGGTTCTACTACCGAATGGTAATGTAGGCGCACATAGAGGGTATTTGCACGGGCGCGTAACCGTGTGTAAATATTTTATCGCTCGAACGTGGGATTTATTCGCAATGACAACAGCGAGTAGTGTATGTGTGTGGTCGACGAGCTTCGGCTCAAGGTGGTGACCGTGCAAAGCTTGTTTGTTTAGGTCTCTATGGGGAACACAGGAAATCTCGCTTTAAAACTTCAGTTTTATATACCGCCGCAGTGTGTAAATATGCACTGAACTGTTCGCGCATGCGTCCATTACAACCGGCTTTCGCATCTATAGAAGAGGAATGTCACTACTCAACTAGAGCGTATAATAGTTGGCTGAGATTTTTAAAAGCAGCATTTGTAGGTAAAAATAAACGTACCTCGTAAAGCAAACAGGAGAATGCTCTCTCTATTAAATCTTCAATACTCGTGTGCTTCATTCAGCCAGTTAAAACGTTTTTCGAATTATATTCCATAAAACTATATATTTTATAAGAGAGATTGCATAACTAAAATAAACCTTTTTATTATTATAAACACTCTTATAGATATATGTGTTTAATGTAATGGCTACGCTTACTGATTTTATTCTTATTTGGCTGGGTTGATTCAAATAATATATTTTGTCATACGGACACTGCGTGTGTGACGCTGGGCGCCGGTTGTGCACAGCCTCTCGCAATAATTCATGTAAAAATAGGACAAGAACAAGGTCCAATACTGTGATGATGACACACGACATAAATAAAGACGACGACGACTATATTAATTTCTGACAGAGAGAGGTCGAAAGTTTACAAATCTCATCGTATTTTCCAAACATCTTTTCACATGTAAACCTTTGTCTATACGTATGTGAATATTTACTCGTACTAAATGACAACAGGTGTTACTGTATTTTGTTTAGCATTACGTTTCCTGTTTCAATAATGCCATTATAATCACATGATCTCGACGTTGACAACAGTAGGATTTCACTGTTTTGATTTATCAAATAACTTTTGTTGATCCTCTTAACAACGTGACATGAAATAATTCATCATTATTAACATAGCATAGATATTTAATTAATGGAATTAATTTTATTATCTTTTACCAGATTGTATAATTAAAAGCTATTTATGTCGTAATATTCAAAACCCGAAACGAATCAATTAATGACGAATATTTATGATAAATTTCTCGTTTAACGTTGAATTGAGTTACTTGTATTTACTATAAAAACATTTGATAATTTCTGCTTCAAAAGTTCATAAGATACATCTGTGCAGTTTGAAACTGTACATAGCAAAATCGAAAATAAAACCTAACGATAGTTATTTTCTTGGAAGTTTCAACATTTTCCCGAAACGGAGCTGATCGCGTGCTTCGTATATGTGCCCTTTAGCGGAAGCGACACGCGGACTTTAATAATTTCGCTCAGAAACTAACTTTCTAGTTTGCGAAAAGTTTCTTCTAAATTCTACGCCAATTTTTCGTCGTTTTATACGAAGTTACACGCCTACTGTCTGTAATAGAAGGTTAACACTGCGTAACTTACCCGCCCCATACTATATACATATACAAAAAAAAACTGGGTTATATCGTGGCTAGTTTTTCATTAACAATTGGCAACTACTCGCATGTAACATCTTGTATTCCTCTTTCCTTTCTACACATCAGGAGTCATACATTTATTAATTTCATGCACTTGCTTCACGTGTTCCGGATGAGAAACGATATTTCAGTTATGCAAAATGGCAGCCACGGTGTACGTGCGCGAAATTTCGTTTAACTTGCCATGAAGTAACTAGAGTGGAGTATGGTTGTGGTATCTACCTCGCATATACTAAGGAACAATGTATAACATAATACATAGAACGAAGATACATCATGTACGCTGAACAAAGAGTAATTAACACCAAGAAAATTAACAAAATAAAATTATCACATCGAGAAAAAGCTTGGAAGATTCATAGAACAGAAAATAGGTCAACATTTAAGGTTATACAAATTTACAATTTATACACAGACTATTAAATTTATAAAATTAGGTTTGTGTCCTTTTATTTTTGCAGTTTTTTCATATTTCTGTACGCAATTAGTCTTGTTTTATTAAAGTAATAAATTGTTGATTTAATTTTAAAATTTTGTTACGCAATCAAAGTACGTAAATACTTATTATAGACTATATACGATAGGAGGACACATGTCATAAATAATAAAGCCAAAATAAATATCCATCAGTTGCCAAACCATTATGAGTTAGGTTTATTTGCTGAAAGCTTCGGCCATATTTCTGTTTTCATATTGATATTTTTCATAAGATATTGAGTGGACGTAACTTTATAAAATTGAAATTCGTCGATGAAATGAAAAGATTCTTCAGGCGTAACCCTATCGTTCCATAAAGAAAATTAGTGTTTTGCATTACTCGCAAACTCGTTCAATTTTCAACGGTTTTCGCTGTTTCTATCCTCCTCGGACCATTTAAGAGTAAACTGCTACTTAAAAACTGTATACATATTTACAAAATTCACACGGAGGCTGAGAAGAAACGGAAAATGTGGATTTTCGTGTTTAAATTTTTACATACTTTTCCCAGCGTCTAATGAATTGTAAATCAAGATATTTTCATCGAGTGATTTATGATCTTCTAGTTCCAAAGTAAAGTTGCTCACACCGGAAGCCATCGTGCAGAGACAGGACTTTTAGAGGTCGATTCAAAATCTCTATGGATCAAACCTATGTTCGGAGTGGCCTTATATTGTGTGTGTGTTCCTTCCACGGTCGTAATAAGTTATCGAAAAATATAGGCCAAGAACGAAATAATGAGGACACAATGGTTTTCTGAGAATCTATTGTAGTGTCCAATTTTTTTATTAAAGTTAATAAATGGAACTGTAGATTAAGGCTAAAAATACTTTAGACTAATTAACACTTTAATTAAGAATCGTCATCATCCAAGTGGTCTCTCGGTACATGAATGTCAACAAAAAATATTTTCCTGTTAAATCAGCACATTTGAGAATAGAGGAATATACATATAAAATTCGAAGTCCTGATTGAAAGTAAATATTGACATACTCTGATAAAGGAGCACATTACAGTAATACTTTTATTTTTTCTCTTATATGTTCATTATTCTGTTTGATCGTCGTAGCTTTCAATCAATAAGCAGTGAGGATTCTAAAATAAAATCATACATGTAAAACAGATAAGGAATTATTTAATTGCTAGTGAGCATTTGAATATAACGGGATTCATGAATAAAATTGTGTAAAAAAAAGTGATAGGCCAACTCTGTCTTATCTAGACGAAGTGGATTGAATTGGATGGAATAGAGGCTGGCTAGGGTTGGACACGGAGACCGGCTCAACTATTGAACTACACGGGTCGTTGGCGGCAAAAAAAATCATATAAATTGGCAGACACTACGCAATGGTCGACACGGGACCGCTTGGCTGGGTCCCCGGTACGCGTTTTATCTCCACCGGCCGAGCGGCAGGAAAGTAGGATTCCAGCAGCTACGCAGTGGCGGCAGAACTGAGAAGGATCGATTTCAGCTGCTGTGAACCACGCGCTTGATGCGCCGCGTATGAGTTGCTCTATTATCGTTTAGTTCGATGGATTTTCCAGCTGGACGAACCGAATGTCCGACGCCATGAATTTTGTTAGTTTTTTATATCTTACTCCCGCCAAGAGGATCTGCTGAACAGCGCTTTTCCCTCACTCGCTGTTTCATTTCATTTGCGACGTTTTCTACAGATACATTTTAGGAAATCAGTCAACGTTCTCGCATTCTATAGCCACACTGCAACCGATACAATTTTAATTAATGATTAATTCTTTCATCTTACACTCTTCTTCTTTATACAAAGTACAAACTCATATCTGAATCCATATCTTTTTGTGATGTGCTAGTTATTAATTTAAATCGAAAAAAAAACAGTGTACAATTTCAAATCTCAATATAACTTTATTTCTATGGATAACAGTTCGGAAGCATACAATTTTAAATTACAAATTGATGTCCGTGATGAAAAAATCTCATTAGATAGCACTATAAAATCTTTAGTGCACGTCACCACCTCACTAAAGGCAAAAACCACTGAACTTGGGTTTAGTAACATGCGTCCGGTTATATTAAAGTCTGTGTTGTACTGTACACTGTACCAGCGTGGCAGTTGAGAAAATCTGGCGCTCGACCATTTGCGATAAGAGCTGCCGGTGCACGGGTCAATTTAGAGTTTTACAAGGTGCTAAAACTTGTCGGTTAGAAGGTAACACGTGCATTTTATGCACTGACTCTTGTTTGTTACTTAATTTATGGGCAAACAAAGAGTGTGCTGACATCTCATTGCCTTGCGGCCTGCCCCTTAGCTCATAGAATAGAAGAGTAACGCAACATATTTACACTAATCTTTGCTGCTATACAAGGCTAATGAGTTTTAAACAACTCCCGTATATTAACAAGGAAATTGAAAGTGACAAACACCGGTAATATGTTCCGAAATGCACATAGTTACTTTCATTTACATTTCATTATTTCTGAATTACATTTCACATAGGAATGTTTCATATTTCTGTTATCCTAAATATTTAATCAAAGTATATACAACGATATTGAAACAGTGCTCATTGCAGTTATGTATATAATTAAATACACAGGGATTATAGATTATACTGAATGTAAAAATTATAGTTAAACACTATTACATTCCAACCAGTGACAGCTTTACAGTATGGAAGTCTGTAATTAAATTTTCGCTTTGAATTAAAATAGTTACTGGGAAAATCAATTTGTTTACTAGCGAATGGCAGTTGAATCCGTTTTCATTTGCAGCTGAGTACAAATTAGTGCCTGGCTGTTTTGCTTGTGCTTCAAACTTGAATTATATCAATGAGATTTAGTGCGACTTTCATTTAAGTGAATTTACTGCACTCCGTTCTACATGCGCTGCAAAACCACCTGAATAAACTCATTTGTCTTGGCATCCTTTTGACTGCCAGCACAAAGGTTGACCAGTGACAGCAACGGGTCGATTGGTAATAGCGTAGGAGGGAATTCAGCACGGACAGAACTCAAAGGTCGGTTCCGTAAGGTAATAGACACAACCGTCCCGGGGTCCCACAGGGGCAACGCACTGAGCATCTTACCTAGACTGCCCCTGGCCTTTGATGTTACTGAACGGCTCCAGTTACGGGTCTGTCGGGGACTCTCCATCCACATGAAATGAAAATTTACTAGATACTACCTACTAGAACACTGAACTACTCTCTTTATTTTCCCCCCAGTCATGAATAACAATTATCCAAATTCAGAACATATATAATATGCAAAAATTGTTTACCAAAGTAACGATATTCTAATTTATTCCGCTATTCTAACTGAATAACACAATTTGAATATGAAGAACGAAAACAGCTAGTAATTCACGTGAATATTACACCTTCACTAGCAGTAAGTATAAAAATTCTTTCATAACAAATATGTGTTCCAAATTACCGAGCGGCGAACGAAAGGTTCCATACATGAAAAGGTTGATTACATGGCTTCAGGCAACGCCGGGGTTGATGATACGAAATATAGAGACAGTGAAATAACGTACAACTCTACATTTCAAAGTCGCGACCAACTGACTTGTGCCTCTTCAGTCCTCTCAATATGTATGTTCCGCTAAATCTAAATAAATTGATATTCATAGCTGACTGAAATAAAAACAGATGTACGCGATGTGTTCAGTCTGATGGAAATGAATTTTCTATGTAATGGATTAGCATACATCGAAGATATTCACTTTTGTATTCTTCATTCTCCTCCACTTTGCATCCATAATACATCTGAGTACCATCTTTTTAGCTGTTTTTGCTTTATTCTCGTCTCCTCAATGAATCGATGTTGCATCCGCGCAACACAGATGTTTAATATGCTGCCTTAGTATTTGTGCTCGTTTAAGTTTTTCGATTAAATTACACTTAATCTCATTTAATTGAAACGTCTTCCATAAAATAAGGTATGCAAGTTTGACAAATTAGTCATTCAGGTGTCAAATACATTGCTACGAACTTATTGCTCTCGAATAACTAATTGATTATTCAATTAGAGTATGAAATAATTATATGAAAATTAAGTTTGTAAAGTATGTTTATATATATTGAGTAATTTTTTCTAAGAAAATATTTTCAGTACTAGATTTTTGAAGAAAAAAAAACTTATTAATTTAAAATACGGCAAAAGTATGAGATTTACGGGTGATAGAATAATTCATTAGATCCATGTTATTGTAGATTACAATAATAGTGTAGTCGTGTAGTGTATATATTTATTATGCCAAATGTTAATTTTAGAACTGGGTTACTATAAATTCAGCAATCAATAGTTTCCTCTGGGATTTAAGCTTGAGACATTCGGAATATGTCGTTGTGACACACATTAAATTCTAACAACACATTCCTAAATTACCGCAGATGTTCAACTATTTCACGGGTATAAAATGCATGATATAATAAAGACATGGACTTCCTATTTATCAGACTACAAAGCTGTCTAGTTATAAAGAGAAACTAATCCAATGCAACCAGAACAAACATCAATTTAATGCGCTTGCACGGCTTTTCGCACCTGTCTGTACACAGCGAACAAACTTAGCAAAGAAGCCGGATTTGCGTAGAAAGGTTTTTAAACAAAACACAGGTTACTATCAACGCAAATGTAATATGCTATTAGAATTTTCTCATATAGGATATAACAACGTGTAAGTACGAAGAATATGAAACATGGAATATGTAATCATAACAAGATATGAATGCAAATACGTGATAATAATTACTCTAATCGTATACAATATTATCATAGAGATTATTATTAATTAACTCTTTGATATTATATACTCGCTACAATAATATTTTATTAAAATGTTGTATATACTAGAAATTTCTAAATGAAGTGTTATTATTTAACCTTCATAATAAACAGAATATACAACTACACAGCCTGCAGGAGTTGAGTGTTTATTTATTATCTAGAGAGAACAGCAAAAAATAACAACAAAAACATGACAGTTCAACGTTAGTAAAACAGAAACCTGCACAAGTAATTCACTTGTCATGAGGAGACAAACTAAAAAGAAGAAGTGTTACAATTCTCGGTCGGTACAAAATGGCGCAAAGTGTTACCTACCACTTGAGACATAAAAGAAATTTATTCAATAAGAGCATATCGTCGCTCCTGCGACTGTTCTTTCTTGCATCTATTCATTTTAATTTTTTTTTATTGAGAAAAGAAACAGCACATTATATGTCGCAGTGTTGTGTGTCTGTCTCCCTCTGTACTATTGTATTGCTGCGTCTCTTCTGCTATTTCCAACTGCTCACTGAAGAATAAGTCGGTCACGAACTAAACGCGGATAATATTTTAATAATGTGCGGCAGATTACGACTGTCGGTCTCCGACGCGGAGTCGTCTCTTTGCCGAGGAATTTTGCTCATCTGAGCGAGTACGACAGAATACAGAGACGGCATTGGGGGAAATTTCAAACTGGTGAAAATATGTCCGTCATGTCACAAACATGTGCTCGCAAGTACACGTATTTATATGCTTGTCTACATATTTTAGACAGGATGTACGTGTACAACTAATACATATACTATTGTACAAAACATTACAATTTATTCCGATTTAACTAGGGAAAAATACATTTCAGTAATAAGTAATATGATATTCTTATTGATACATCACGCAGTTTATAATATAAACATAAATCCATCTATATTTTTCCGGTACGTGCGGTTTGATTTTAAAATTTATATTTTTAACACACTACTGGTGACATTATTTTTTGAATATATTTACATTATAATAATAAATGAATAGCCTCAAGGATCGATTGCACAGTGTTTTGATGGCTTAAATTTATACATTTTTAGCTAATAATATTATAATATAAAATCATTTTTAATTAATTTCAGAAAAATTAATACTGTATATTTAAAAATTTCTTGTGAAGGATAATACGATTTGAAAATTTAGCCGTGATAAGATTGTGTTTCTGATACAAGAAGACTGCAATCACATCAATGGGCATTCAATATTTATAGTAAAACGTCTGTTTGCATCTTACTCTTCGCTTTAAAGTAAGCACTTTATAGTTCCCAATACAAAATAAATAAAAAGATAAAGACGACCGATATTTGCTTTGAAAATAGATATCAGAAGTATTATTAACTATAAATGCTATTGAAAAAGAAAAACCTATAAATTGATATAATTAGTTCTGATAATATCCATTTCATTCATCATTACGTAAAGAGCTATATCTGTTCACATTTATTTCTTTTCATTCTATTAATATACTTCCTAGTTTCTTGCTGATAAAATTAATCATTGATATGTCTTGTTTATAAATATACTATTTCAATTCTCGTAATAAAAATGTGAGTTGTATTTCATGGGGAAAAAATGACTCTCGGAAAGCTAAAATAATTATATACTTGATGTTGTGGACAAATATTCGTTTAATTCATTTCACTATGTAGAACATACAATCAGAGATATCCTTTTGTAAATTTACATTTGCGCCCCACAGGACCAAAGTCGCTTGAATAAACATCAAATCAAATCACAACTCGTTTTACTGCATACTGAACGATAGGTTGTGTACAGAAAAGTGCTTCAATTTATATTTCTTCAGTTTCTGTTGGTATTTTTTTTAAATAGGTTATATATCAATTAATTTTGATGTAATACCTTCCTTATGAAGAATATATGTATATTACTTTTTATATAAGATATGTATATTTTTTTACTTACTATTTATTCTATATTTATCAACCTAATGCCGTTGATATATTTATGAATAAATAAAATCCATTATACTGAAGAATAAATACAAGGATATTAAGCTAATTTATGTTCATAGTTTCCTGTTTCGACGTCAAATTTTCATTGACTAAAGATCAATATATTTATACTACATCACAACGCAATATCTTTTTATTTTAGCAAAAAAATCTATTGTTCCGTTATTTATAATGGTAAATAACAGAAGCTCATACAGAATAATTTTAAAAATAAACAATAATCTGATTTATCCAAAATATGCCGTAAAATGAACTAGAACATATTTCTTATTTATGTTGTATGTGTTTTGGACGCGAGCCAATTAGTGAAAAGCTAACGTTTTGATGGTTAGCTGTGGGTGATTTGTCAAGGAAATACAGAGATCTATTTACAAACATCCGCGTTTTACCCTGACCCGGTCATCATGATCCATATTCCTTAAATATAATTACTTTGCTCATCCATTATACATGTTGGCACAGTGTAATATGTAACCCCTAGACATACATATGTCGCATGTATCTACACATACATAGGCTAATTAGTGTACGATGTTGTCAAAGCTTCTATCACATAATTGCATGTTGATCATTAATTTACAATGATCCTCTACAAATTCTGTCTGTTTTCCCACAGATCCTAATAACATATTCACACATGTCGCATTCCTTTACTCTAGATATATACATAATATATAATAATAATTTGTTTATATATACATCCCACTAACGCATACACCCTCGCATAGACCACACGACATTATCTACATGATTAATTTGCAATATATATATACTGAAATACATTAAAATTCAATGGTAACAGAAAATCAATAATTTACTTGTTTTGGTTGCGACAGACTATGAAGCAATTTCTATTATTATCCCCGCTAGTTATTAGACATTTTTAAATAAAAACTTGCACATAATTACAGATATGAATTGTTTATTATACACTTGATATATTATATTTTATAATAAATTCAAGATACAGTATATATTACATAGGTTAAACGTTGTATATATTCTAAAGATAACATAACAGTGTAATATATTAATTTTATAAATTAACAAACAAGTATAAGCAAAGTAAAGAAGTTGAATAAATTTACAAAATTATATTTATAAATCAAACTAAAAACTGACGAGTTTGTATTTTTTTACGACCTGCCTTGACCAAGATCATTATGTCGATCCGGGATAAAGAAGAGAGGGATGGAAAATGCTACGGGGGATTACATGAGAAATCACTTGGACCGGCAAGACAGAGATTCAGAGTCTCACCACATCAACTGTCGCTCGTACACTTGACTGTTCTCATTGGTACAACACTACAGTGTTGCTCATTGTCCTGTCAAATATGTCCTCTAACGTTTACTTGTTTACACTTGTGCACAATATCATATCAAGACAAAGGTACAGAACAACATAATTGATGTGCCTCTCAAAAATTAATAACACATAATACCAGTATCCCGTTCAAAATTAAACACCGAATCGATATTGCTAAATGAAATACTAACGCAGGAACGTAATTTAGTTTTACTTTTTGTTTAGGATATACTCGTTTTACTGATTGGTAATTGGTAACAAAAGTTTTGCGATTCAATTATCAGGCATAAATATTTGATATAAAATATCCAGTCAGCCGTTTGCAAAGTTTAAATCTTCCATGAATGCCGGAGGGAGAAATTTATCGTAATACATCTGCGAAATCTGCCAAGTCAACATCATCAAAAGCATTGACGTGCGAATGGGAAATGAGATGAATTCGACCTTGGTCCTAATGCCTTCAAAAACTATTGTGTTGTGGTTCCTTGCCGGAAACGATTTTATCGTGCCGCATCTCCGATTCACTTCCAGATGCTGGCACTAAGAAATAATCGCTTCGTTCGCAATCGACGCAAATTGTTTCACTTTACAGTGAACTGAATAGTCAGCTGGTAACAGTAAAACGAATCATCTACTACCGTTGGCAAAGAAAGAGGTCCACTTCTATGTTTGGAAGAACGCACTCGGTGAAATTGGATTTTTTATTCTCGTTTATGTTTTGAATTACGTTGCGTACCACGAGATCAAGAGAAAGTGGAAAACTTTGAATTATCTTTTAATCTTCGGCTCTTTTGTCCTCCCCAAGTGTTTAAAAGAAACAAGTTCGAATTATACGTTGAATATCAACCAAAGCTAATTTGCTGAAGAGAAATCTGTAGCTATTTTACTTATTTCTTCATGTTTACAACAGATAAATATGACAGCTTATCACTTACAGGTAAATTTCTTTACTACAGTGTTTATTTCTCAAAATTCTGAGCAGGCTGGAAAGTTCAAGCTGAAAAACGTCAGACTGGATGTAAACCGCTTAAAGACCCTTCAGTTTTCAATCCTGTCTCAGCTTGGAAAAAGATTTTAGTACCCATGAGAAATTTCTAACGGATATTTTATTATATTTTTACATAGATACGCATAATTTATTTAAATTATATACGAAAATATTAGTAATGTTGAGAAATATAAATGAAATAATATTTTATTTATAAGTAAATGTCGATTTCTTTTAAATAACTTTTAGTCCATTCAATTTCATTGTCATGTTTTCTGTAAGCAAAGCTCTGGTGCTTCTGTGAAACAGGCAAGTATAATTGAATTGTAATAAAAAGATGTTCGAAGCAGAGTGTACAAACAACTCTGAAATAAAGTCTAGAACTCCTCCTTTCCACTTCAAGTGCAGAGGTTTCTTTTGCCAGTACTTGAATCATGATTGCTAGATAGATTTTAAATATAACACGAATTTTAAATTTAACAAGATTCTTCTTTTCAAATTAATTATGTGTCTATATTATAATCGTAAAATATATTGTCATTTTATGTATAAATCATTTTACTTTAATTACCAACGTGAAAAAGTTAAAATCAGAATAACTTTATTTACATGTTGCCAGGTATATTTAGCGCAGACAACATATTTCACGCAGCTATCCTAATTTTTATATAAAATGTACAATAAATCAGATGTATATCGCTCACGAACGCACATTACAGGACTGCGTGTTACAACAGAAGCGCCTCTATCGTCATATCAGTGAGATGAAATGTTAGCTCATGACATTTGTGTATACAGCAGCATTAGGACACTAAAAGAAGCACGTTTCCACGGCTGCAGGCCTGTATGATTTTTATAAATAATTTTTCTCCATAACACAAAATATCTGGGAAATAAAAATCATGTCACAAGCATACATGATAAATTGTATCCAAAATATTTTTTTTAGATTAATCTATAGCATCAATTACACGAACACACATACACGTATATTGGACAATTTATCTTCCATCTATCTCAATCGTTTCCAATTATTTCCCGATCAGTGACTATTTTCACTCTGTTTATTCCATGTAGATATATTTTTCTTTTATTTCTTTAGAAATAAAGATCATGGATGGCTTCAAAACACATTGGGTACAATTTATTCAATAATGAATAGAATATTTGTATATGTTTTTTTAGTTTGGTATATTTTAACACTATGCTAGAAAGTATTATTTAACAACAGGGCACAGACCCTATATAAAGAAAAGTTCGTTTTATTCTTTGTTCTTGATATCATTATTTCTGGTACGTCACTGACCACTTAGGATTGAGAACCCGTGCACTGGCTACACGAAGAACGTACGACGGCTTCACTGTTCGTGACATATAGAGCACCGGAACACCTGCAATTTATAGTTTCCAGTCTGACCCGAATTTACGCTAAAGTCCATTTCAGATTGGGTTTCCACGTGTCCCCTTGAACAACCCGACGCCTCCACTTTCCAACGGCTTTATTACGCGAAACGTACACGGTTTATAACTAAAGGTGGTCTGTTCTCCGTCCATTCGCAACCACCCACTAAGTGGTAATCCAGAATTTAATTTATGTACGTACGGGATATTCACTGTAACACTTATTAATTAAACCTTGCTAAATGAGCAACCATATTAAACTACTTTACAATGTTATTTATACATGTATAACCTTGTCAGTTTAAAAAATTATAACTAATGTTGTTAACAAATAATTTTTTTACAATAACAATATTCTGATATTGTATTTCATACTAGAAATTTCTTCAGTTTAGTGCAAATACTTGTAGACATATGTAAGAAATAATACGTTACACGTGTGAACCGCTGAGCTGATTTTATTGAAGGGCGACGTTTACGTCAAAGGAGTTAGTAAATATGTCTCTGTCTATGTTGAAACACCTGTTCACTCCCAAAATACTGAAAGAAACATTGAAAATTTAAATGTTTTAATACAAAACATAAAAATACATAAATATATTTAGAATTAATAGTTTGTTTAGTTGATTTCAAAATAATAATATTTTGAACAGATGTAAACTAGAAGATTTACATTGAAATATAACTAAATTTCTGTATACATTTCGAGACTCTAATAGGATTAGGAATTTTAGGATAATTTGCCCTTATAATTCAGTTTAGAATTCAACGTACATATCTCCTTTCTCTTTGCATATTCAGTCAAATTCTCCATATTCTGTCGCTTTAAAATGTTGAAACAAAATTTAAATAAACTTTTCAGGCGAGCTTTAAGCCACAATTTCCCACAATGTTTTTCCAAAACAGTATGTATCGTATATTTTCAATTCTAAACAGATATTTAGCGACTTATAACAAAACGAGTATGTTCACAGTTTAAACACAGACAGTTTATTTTAAAATACATTTCACACGCAACATTCAAGGTACATTGTTATAACAAAATGGTGACAAAAATGGGACATGAACATGCTCAACGTTCCGTCGCTCTGGTACTTGCTAGTAGATAACACTTCACTCTGGTGAACCAATAACCGTATTCACGCGCACAGTATATAAATGTGGTATTAAAACTTTAACCAAACAAAACCTGGTTCACAGCACACACACACACATATACAAACATTTGATAAATGTTCATGTGTGAATACGCGTGCCTGGACCGTTTGTGACCAGTACGCCACCTGAGATTTGTTCATTACGCCGCTTTCAATATGGAAATTACACGCCATACTGAACTGCAACATCATATGTGTAGATTATGTGTGCATATACAAATATACATACATGCATATATAGGTACATATTCCCATTTGAGTTTACACAATATGACATACAGATGTGGACAAGTAAATGCATGTTTGAAATGTCAAAATGATATTTGTGTCGATATTCATATTTGTTTACCATAGTTATTATATGTTCTCTCTATATCGCTACTTTTTCTGTTATTCATCTTCCATGCTGTAATACAAAATCCTCTATTATTAAATTTCTGCATATTTCATTAGTGCAACATATTTTCCTGTACATATTTATTTTCTTCTAGGAAAATGTTTACATTTTTGCACTCTCATCTTCAACTACATAGTTTAAAATCAATATTTTTCCTTATAATTATAGAAATATTTTACACAATAAACAATTTCTTTATAAAAGAATAAAAAGTAAAAATTTGTATTAATTAATCCTTGTGTGTTATCATGCTACCGATAATGTATATATACACGTAAGGAACAAATAATGAGAAACAACATTTACGGTTTAAATAACAAAATAAATATTCAGTACTGTTTATTCACAACCAGACATGCGAAAATATAATATTCAAGGGAATGTACATATGTATGTAACGTTTGTGTGAAAACGAAATGAATTCGCAGGTTCTGTGAGTGGAATGAAATTATACGAATAGTTCAAATGATTCAAATAATTCGAATTCCTGTTTATTTTCAGATTCACCACATTAATATAGGTACATTTATCCACAAACATTCGGAAATTATTGTACCTTTAAACAATATTCGAACATACATAACATAATTTAATTTTGCCCTAATGTATAAAACAGATCTAAATTAATTTCAAAATTGAAGTAATTGAATATAATTTTAGATCTAAATTAATTTTAATACAATTAATTTTCATACTTGTAGGTCAGGTTACATAAACGTTAACAAGCGTCTTTCTCATTAATGAAACATGAAGTAAAAAATATGACACGTGGCACTAGACAGCTGCCGATAATTGAGATTTGAACTGAATTGAAGAGGATGTGTTTTAATAATTCAGGACAAGAGAAAATAATTAACTTTATAAGAAAGATGATCGTGATATCTGTGCGCAGGGACACGCGCGCGTTTCTCTCTCATGCCAAGTTATTAAATCCTGCCAGGGGATCATCGTGGCCCGGGCCAACACACATAAAATAGATGACAGTCAGATTACAGCGGACGCTGCCAACATGAACCAGTGCCGCCTGCTACCTACCTACGCCGCTAGGGACGCTCTCTCTGTTCCCACTGGTGAACAACTGTCATAACCCCGCAAGACATCCTATAGCCTACATTTATATGTTCTAGTACATAGGACAGTTTAACTATATTCACAAAATTAGAAAAACCATACATTCAAGTGTACTGGTAAAAATTGTATTTAGAATCTAGAGGACATACATTTATAATCTTACAGAATCAAGAACAATATTACAATACATTATCATATGTATTTCTTATAATATGCGTGTAGTAAAGAGTTAGAGAAAATCCACATGAACAATATATCATTGTAAGTCATTATTCATTTGTATACTAAGTTTCTTTCCATTTTAATTGCTTTTTAATGATCGTTGTTTAATAATCCTTTGAATAATTCTATTAACAATATAATTAATGGAAATATACACAGAGTACAGTAATTCATTTTGATAATAAGTAAATAACACAAACTAATATGCCCAGTCAATATCATGTTTGACTGCATAAAACTCGTGTGTTTATTTCTATAAAAGAAACTCTCTGATAGTTCATTAGTTTAAGCAGAAACACCGAGAAAATAGATTACGAAACCTTTATGTGTACATAAAGCATACACGGTGGTATTGTTAAACTTAATTCCACCGTTATAAGAATATTTGCTTATGAACATAATTCCATGTAGCTTTATTTAGAAATAATAATTACGCAGCAATGTTTGATGTGGTTTTATCTCGATTAATTCAAAGGTAAACAGTTCGGTCTCGAGCAGTCTAGGCACTGTTGATAAAAGTGTACACACTTGAAGAATACAGTCTTACACAAACTGTAAGATTCCGTAGATCAAATACAGTTCTTTTCTAGTTGGTAATTAGTTTTAGTTCCCCCACTACTGGTCGTAAATTAAAAGTGGTGATCCTATGGCAATTAAAACTTTGTTGATAATCTTAAGCACTCGTTAAAAGAGTAATACCAACTAGGATGAGTGCAAAAACGGAAAATACGAAAGTTTATTACTTTGCGCATCGAGTAATTTCCGAACGCGGTTAAGCTATGCTGTTTTTAATCAAATAAGAAACTGGTGATATAAAATCGACCAAGTTCTATACTGTATCTTACACACTGTAAGCCGGAAGTTACTTCATACAGGAGTATGTATACTAAATACTTCTTGTATTTTAATAAAACTTATCTACAATGTTTGGAGTTGTTCATGTATGATATATAGGGCAAACAGTCTACAAAAACTAATTTTTATAGTTCTCCTTGGCATGCAGCCAAACTTATAGACATATTAATAACAACGCATATTAATATTTCAAGATATTACTGTATAATAATTACTTTGTCGATAAAGTTTTAAAAACGTATTAATTTATTTTATACATTAACATTTCATACTGGAGTATATACGTATATGTATAAATTTACATTTTAGTAACATTTTTTTTTTAATTTCTCGAATAATATTTAAATCTTTTTTACCACAAACGTTCCATAAATGTCCAAGAGAAATTAAATACAGTCGACATTCTATTTGTAAAATAATTGCTGGGCTTTGTTTCAAGTCTCCCGTTGTTGTTTTTTTTTTTATAAATATTAATATCGTAAAGCACAGAATAACGTTTTATGTTTTTCACAATACCTATATGTCGAATCTTTATAATAAAATATTTACGAACGACATACAGAAAAGAAACATGAGTTTTAGAGAATAATGGAATATATACACAATGGTACGGCTTTCCAGATAAACACTCATTTTCGTCTAAACGTGCTTACGAAATTGTCTTTTGTTTTTCTTCAAAAACAATTAATTTAAATGATGCAGACCCTATTCTGCCCATTGTCCTGTTTTCTTTCTAATATATTATACACAGTTATTTGCGAATACATTTTCATAAATAAACATAAAAACATATATGATTTAATAATAAAAACAGTTTCTTAGCAATGCAGACGTGTCTGGATAAAAATACAACTTTCTTGTTAATATTCGTATTAACAACATGCTCGGATCAAAATTATATTACGATGGTGTCAATGAAAAGTTCTAAAATTAGGAAGTTTTAAAGAGAAAATTGAATTTTAAATTGGCCCGTAAGAGATTTTAATGAATCCTTGTTCTATAAGGCCAGGTTGATGTACGTATCGATTTCAAGGCAAATACTACAAGACTATGTGGTTGCTTAAATGTCAGTTTCTCAACAAAGTACGCTTCCGGTTAATTGAATATTATGGTATCTTAGCAACCACAAATATTTCCAACTCGCACATTCACGTACTGCCAACATTGTGGTCGATTATTTTGGCATCGTAGATATGAAAGACTGTTTTTATTGCTCCAGGATACTGATAATTTCCAATAGTACGTCTTCATATCCAATATAAATTAATGTGTATTTACTTGAATACTATGTACTAATTCGACAATATTTTAATTGTTTCTTTATAATCACATATGCACATGGATGGCATATTGGTAACTCATTGACACGCTTCAGAATACATACATTTTTTTCATTTATCCATATAAACTTCAATATCTTATCTTCTCCTTTACTATTTTCTGAAATTTTAATTTACGCGATAGTCCTTTTACCGTCACTTCTTCTTTTATATGTTCCGACATATTTTTTCATTTCACTGAAGTTTATAGATGTTGCTTCCTCCGTTGACATTATCATTGAATAAAATCACTAGAAGTGAAAGTTTCAGAAAAGATTTTAGATAATAATTTTACAAAAAAAAGGTCTAATGAAAAAGATATCTCAGTTTAATCATAACAGTAAATTTAGACATCTATTTTTCAATATAAAATTTTATTAGTGCTTATGATTTTAATTTTGATCGTCTACGATGAATTTAATCTCACGTAAATATTATCAGCAAATTGCGAGATTAAATTTTCCATTTGAATATGCAAAATTTATTAAAATTTGGCACCCACTTTTTAACCCGAGGCAAGGAGAATATTTCATTTCAACGTAAGTCTTGGAAAACGAAAGTAATGTCGGTTTATAGAATACACTGATAGCGATATGTATCAAGTATCGGGAAGTTGTATGATTACAGTTTAACGGGGAAGCACTTCAAAACTCGAACACGCTCTTAACATCGGATATCCGGTTCTCTCACAAACAAATTAACTTATGATGGAATAATTTCCAACTACAGTTAATTACTCACATATTGACATTCGTACAAAAACAAAAATAATAATTCTTTAACGTTTTATAATTTTTGTAAAAAATAAACATTATCAACTATTAACTAACCTTAGGAATCGTACATATTGTAAAACGCTAATTGCAAGTTCTTTTCTTTTGATTCTGAGTTTTGACTTATAAAGAACAGTCTTGCCAATTCTCGCTAGTAATTCTATTGTCTTCAATAAAAAGACGAATGTCTTTGTTCAAGTTCAAAATACAAATTCAAATTATACATTTAAATGAATGAAAGTAACAAGTAGGGTATAATGTAGTCACTGACAAAGAATTAAAGTTCAAAAGTGTCAGAAGGCAAGAATGTGGATACGATATATCCATTACTGCTTGTTACATGATAATATATGTTAAACATTTTAAAAATAAAACTTTATTCATTTTCACTGATATCAAATGCGTAAAAGTTAAGTATTATACTTTCAATGTATTCTAAGAAATAAAAAGCCTGGTATATAAAATATATTGTATCATTTTTAATGGAAAAAAATAAGAATAGCGTCGCTGAATATATTATGCGCTGCAATCAGAACTCTAATGAAATTATTAGATAATTCCGGGAGCTATTCACTGTTATTACCGCCCATTGATAAACAAATCACAGTAATATTTCATTCGTGATCTCATCGCATTGTTCCGCATGTAAAACTTCATTTGTTTTAATTGGAGCAAATTTAAAAATGTCACCGACGTATTAATTTAGTACAGACACGCTCTCCCCATAATTTCAAACAGAAAAGGCGAAGTAATAATATAAATGTCGTAGACATACCGTGGCGGTATTGTGAATGTAATGTTTATTTATAAACTCTGACACAGTTTATCACTGCGGTATGTTTGCCGGTAGTAGAATCTTTATGGAATACACAACTAACATATACATATAGTACATAGCATGTGTCAGCAGCAGTCAGTTCGACATTCTTCCGTCAACAACCACCACTGATCTGAGAATTCTACTGGGTTGTAATCATCACCAGTCAGTGTCCTTGTCGCTTCTCATATGAATGTTATAATAGCAACAGAAATTCGACGTCTGGGATTAATTTGTTCAAAGGAGCAATATAACGGCTTCTGATATAGAAGCAAGGCCTCCCGGGATGTGTTTACTTGAGAAACTGTAACATTGTATATCTGGGAAATTCCAGCACGAGCAGACAGACTAACAAACATAACTGTCAATATAACAAGACAACTTGAATTCAACTGTCCAACAGCGAATAGCCTATTGTTCTATCCTATCAAATAATGCCCCTGAATAAAACATAAATATATTTGTTTTCAAGGTATATAATTAACCATATTTATGTGCATTTAATCTTCGTTTTTTTTTAATTTAAAAATAGTAAACAAACACAGAAAACCAAATAAACAGTCAAGTTATCTTGTAAGTAATAAAACTTTTATTAGACATCAAAATGGTTTTACTGTTATTCTGTTTATAAATGTTTAAAACGAAAAAATATATACCTTTCAATTAAAGTAATAGGATATTAAAGGTCAAGAATGAAAAGAATTTACGCGAAACATACCTTCATATTCTACAATGAAACAATTGTACAACTGTTATGCGCAGACAAGTGTTAATATAATTAAAGTTCGTTGCAAACGTCATTAAATGCACTTTCAGTGACAGGGTTGCTTGTACTTTACTCTGTTGTGTCGCATTATATAATATGTTTCTAGACACAAGTGGCAAGACAAGTCAACTACCCAACTAACTAGCTATGTGTATCGTATATACTACATAGTTGCACTGTTTTACGATGCACACAAATATAACTAACGTTATATTCGCAAAATAAAACGATTGTGATTGGTTCCGTAACTAAGTGCCATTTAAACATAATCATAGCAATAAAACATTCCGTGAAACAGGGTGAACTGTTTTATCAACCGTACTGTAATCGAAACCCGGAGTATTATCTGTTTGTGAAACAAACCATACAATGGTCAGAACTGAATGCCTTATGTAACAGAGTTGGCACGGAAGAAATTTATTTCCAACTAATTTCTTTTATCAATTTAATATTAAACTTGAAAAATAATACTGTTAATATTAAATTGCATTATGTAAATAGTTTGAAATATAACAAGAAAATAAGCTTCTTATTAAATAAAATAGAAAAATTGCTACACACATAAAACAGGCAGCCATCAGTCTGCGACTTTCGTCCTAGTTATCGATAAGTTGACTGCTACTCTTGTTTAAAACATCGAGTGTAATCTGAGGATCGCTTAAGGTCGATTAATGATAGGATCTTTGTATTAACGCTGAAACTTAGTACGGTGAGTTCCAGCTTCCTAGATGCCAGCTGCACAAAATATCAGTTGATGTAAGAGTAAACAAACACAGTAAATATCACTATAAATAGCAGAAGTATATTTATACAGTATCGAAAAACGTTATAATTCAGAGTGGAACTCAATAAGATGTTCCAAACAAAAATCATTCAAATTATAGACATGTAATAAAACTAAATAAATTCTCAGATTTCCAGTTGTATCATTGTGTGTTCATTCTAATAATCTTTACGTTTCTTTGCAGATTGTAATTGTCATCTTTGGAAAATGATTCACCATAATTAGGCACTGCATCATATTACATGGAAAAGGTATGTTGTTTGATTATTAGATCTAGAATATAATCAATTTCCCGCACCTACAATTTTGCATATTCAAAACTTTACGTCAATTTTGCAAAAATTATTACTTTCGGGCTATTTTAATAACTCCAAGAATAACTAACATATAATATTGTCTTGCCTCAATTACTCAGATAAGCTAAAACGGCGAATGACGACAATTATGAAGAAGAATTGTTATGTCTATGAACTAGAGAATGTATTTTTTGTTTGTCCGGAATGTGTATTTTAATATATGTGTTTTTTGCTATAAAACAGTCCTTATTAGTTCTTAGTATTCAATTATATGGCAATTTCATGGAAATAAATTACATAAATTGCAATTTGATGGCAGTTCACACTTCTATTTCTAACCATACTTTTTGAATTACATGTCTGATAAGAATAGCCAGAAATATGAGGGTCAACGAACAAATAAATAACAATAGATAAATACTAGATATGAATATCTCGAAATAAGTAATATTTATAAATTAATAAAAATATTTTGGCACGGTATAGATACTGGACCACCTACAAACAAATTCAGTCACACAGACTGTCAACAAAATGGCCGTCACGGTTTGAAAACGATGCAAAGCAAAACATATTTTTAAAACTGTTTGATCGGTTATTAAAAGAACTTTTCAAATAGTAAGACGTTATCAAATAGAAGATTTATATTAAATGCAGTATAATTATAACTCACATTTAATAAAATAAAACGCAAATTACAATTTACCAAAGCAAAATATCGAATTTGTTAATAAATTTATCACGTTTAACGAAAATTTTAATATATGTACAAATATGTAACAAAAATTAATGTAATTAATTCCTAAATTACTTGTTTTACTAACAAACACGTCGTGTAAGTATTAATTTACGTCAGTTTCTTCAGTTTGGCTATTAAATTAATGTCTCCATTAAGTAACTAAACAAAAGAAATTTGAATCGACAGTTGTAATTAATTACTACATGTTCTAATCTAAAATTAGCAGTACAAAGAGCGATACTCTTTTTTTCTATTCTCACCGTCTGTCAGTACTTTTGTTGTGTATACATTTTTTTATATACATGTATGTAATGTTTCCTGTTATTCTTTACATATGTTTTGTTTTTAAAATAGGCATATTACATTTAAACGTTAATACCCTGTCTTATATAATTTAAAATGTTGTATCTATACAGGAAACAATTTAAATTTATTTTTGTATTCTTAAACATTTATTTTTTCTGGAAAATTTCAATATTTGAAAATTAAATTTTATTTCTTTAGAGACAGGTAACAGATTTCTTTTAATAAAAAACAAAAAAAAAACACAAGTAAATAAACATCAAAGTATACTTTATTCTTCAAATAACTGCGTTGAGATTTTACAAAAGTTTAATATAACGGTTTATCTTTTTCTTTTGGAAAGAAAAATAAACATTAATAACGGACATAAGAGAAGTATATAGCTTCCAGTGGGAAAAACGAAGTATTTGTGACAGAGTTATTTTAATACCAACACAGGCATGGCATACTTTTTATTTCATTGCTCCTGTGTTTATAAGTGTCTTAAACTCGTCTGAACAGAACACAATCTACGTGTGTGGAAGTACTAGCTAGTGGTGCATTTGTTTCAACATCATCCTTTCATGTTGACCACTTGCAAAGGCAAGTAGCAAGTATCAACTAGTAGTAGTAGGTAGGTACACACGTAGTGTAGGTAAGTATAAATTTACGTCAGTAGATCCGCCATGTTTGTCTGCAACGAACTCGAGTTGCGAGCACTCTCAGAGTTGCGAATGAAGGAAAAACTCAAACACCAGCTACTACAAACTTCCGTCACCGACCTGATTTATGAAATTAACATCCGTGAGACTACGCCCTATTCTACCCTACCTGTTTGTACGGAATGAGAGACACCCGGTGCACCATATACCCTTACTCCGGCTGCATATTAACCCCTGCTCCGTCCATCGCTTCTTCCTAGTCATCTTCCTCCACTGCGTCCTCAATCTCTCAGCTTTTTAATTAACGGAATTAATTTCCATCGCGCCGACAGCGTTTCGCGGTAACTAATTTTATACGGATAGATTTTATTTTTCTCCTGAGAGGCTGATTGCGGTTTTAGACGACGAGATATACTTGTTATTATTCTAGATATAATAATTGCTTTAGTTGCAATAACAGTTTACACCGAGTCAAATACTGTGTAAGCAGCTGGACAAGCTACTTGTACGCTAGAGATCCATTATATGATACTTAACTAATAGAAGATCTAGTAATGAAACACTCATCATGCGTTATAACATAACGCAGTGCTCCACCATGTTGCATTTAAATATTCAATGAATAAACTAATTCCGTGATCGCATTGGCATGATTCGTGAATATCAATTACACATACAATATGCAAATATATACATTTTGCATATAATATGATACCTATTAATTTCCCGGAATAGCCGGGTATTTTTGGTATATTTCCATTAGTGTGACTCAGTATTTATATAAATAATATTATTATTGTCAATAACAACAGTTAATGCACATTACAATTTTGTTTTATGTAATACATTATATTCTGCCATAAATTACGTGCATACTTGCGGTAAAAAACCTGTTTCTTGGAAATAATTCGTATATTTAATATTAATATACATTTATTATTTTATCTAATCATTCAAACATTTAGGAAACTAATAAAGAAAACTATTTTGTGTCACGTAACGGTTAATAATGATGTTATTGTGTATAAATAAATCATAATCAGTTTTAAAATATCCACCTGATTGTATTGGATGTTGATATGTATTGCTTATTCACTCTACGAATCGCAGTATGTCATGTCTGTGCCTTGCGATGTGAACAGCGCGAAGTTCAAGGTGCGAGCGTGCAACGCGCTAACCAAGGCCGTGCAGATAACACTATTAATAACAGTGGCCGTGGTTTTTTTGTACCTTGTTATCGTACAACAATAAAACGTTTGCGAGTCACCGGTTTATTTAATTCGAATTTCAAATCAACGTTATCAATTTTGGGAACCACGATGTTCTAAAATACTTTCGCAAAAACCGAAAGAACCGTTAAATCAATTAACCGGTAAATTACATTGACATGAAAGGTCAGCGAGTGAACGTGTTTTGTTTTAAGATCAATATCCGCACATTATATGCAAACAGTACAGACACAGGTAAATGATTTTACATGATATTTTATTTCCTGGAATAGATAAATTAATTACAGCTTTTTTTAACCACAGACCACAAGAATAATGTACACAAACAAGGATAAAAATATCAAACACATGGATACAATTCTCATGGATAATTTGGAACATATGTAACTCTCATATGCGCGGTATATATGTATGAGTCTACACGCTCATACATGTAGCAATATTCATTTTTCGGCAACGACATTAGTGGGCTTTGTCACTCTGACCGACAAACGATGTAATGCAATGGTAAATTACAGCACTAACTACGGATATTACAATGGAAATTTAATGTCGATTCTAGTTTCCTGATGTTATATAGTACACGTGTACTAACCTTTGTCATATATTTCAATTGAACGAGCCAAAGTTCACGAAATTGTCACACGGAAACCGTAATTTTATGTCAATTTAAATCGAGAAGATAATCATCATTAACATTTAAGAATCATTTCTATACATGGGATCGGTGGTATCCGGAAAAAGATTTCGTAATTAGTTTCAGGTGATTATAAATTCCGAATGAGTATTAAGCAAAACAGTAATGAATCATCATTATTTATTTATCGAATATTATACGCAATTTTAAAGAAGTTTTGTCAACGAATCTTTTGCGTAAATAGTAAACTGCGACGAATTGCTTGGACCATGCGTAATGTATGCAATAATATTTAAGTACCACTATTAAAATATTTACTACGATATGAAAATAGTTTTATATCGCCATCTATTTTAATGCAACCAAACACATATTTGCAAGTTCGCCATATGAGAAACATCTGGCATATTGAAAATTATATGAAGAATAATACTACTGCTACAAAAAATATCGTTACCGTAAAAAACCAGACAGAAAACCTTTATTTCAAGTAATTTTTCTGATATATTAAGTAGAGAAATGGGAAATTTGGTCATTAAAAACTATTAATGAAGTTTGAGAACTGTAAGTGTGTAATATACACGCAATAATGTGTATAGTACTAAAATATCTATGCCCTAAAAAGTATTTTATTAACGCCGTAATTTGCAGCCGTTCCACTTGGAATCTAATAAGAGTACGTTATCAATTTCACTGGAATGTTAGCCGATAATTCATACGTAACAGTAGCCTTAGGTGTACTTGCACAAAATTACGCCTCGAACACAATTCTTCAATTACGAAAACATATATTTGCGTTCTGTATACTTTATAAATGCATCGACCTAATATCGTAATAGGTACACGTAGAACTCGCTTATTAAATATAAATATATAATTGTACACCATAACATACAACATTTCGTTATTACTTCAGTCTATATTCATATCTGTAGATAATAATTAAAATAGAATACTGAGTTCAGTAAATAATGAACTATAAAACATAGCATCCATTACGTCAACAGCTATTTCCACCGTATAAAAATGCTTAAAATTGCATAGTGCATAAAAATTTAGTTGAGAGTTCTGCAAAATTAAAGGTGCATACTAACACTGAGAATCTTAAACTCAACGTTAATTAACGAGGAGCGAGAACGTTTAAAAATAGACGAAATTTACTGCAATTTCAGCTTCAACATTAGTTAAGGGCTAGTAATTTCCACTGAAAAATGAATAATTCATTTTAATGCATAATAATTACTATTATTTATTTTAGCGCATAAAGAATTAAAATGGTTATAAAATGTTCTATTTTAAGGTAACTTCAATTATAACCATTAATTATTTAGTACGTACCGCATATTCACCTTTTAATGAAAATCTCAGATAGATATGTACCTGAAACAAAATACAACCAAATATTACTTAACATATGCAATAAAAAGTAATTTATAATACAGCCTTGAATAATAATATTATTACTTATATTAAAAATAGATTAAATTACTTCCCAGATAGGCGTGACATATTTTTTAATTAGACTCCTAACTCGATAATAATTGTGACCATAAAATATGTTTTAATAAATATAAATTAGTCATAATTTATAGCAGAGTACGCACTTGAAATATTAATATATTTACGTACACACATATACATACGTATGTATATATACATGCTATTTATTCTAAAGTAAACTATACAACAGATTTTCGTCTATATCAGATGATATTTATTCTTGTTAATACTATTTTTCGTTGGTACACCATTCTGTACATAATGCTAGTGCATACTACATAGTTCATTATACATTTATAGATGTTGTTCATATTTGACTATGTTTCACATAGACGCCAGAAGCTGTTTGGCGACCGAGATATGCATTTTCCTGAAAAGATGAAATGAAATACACTCTGAAACACTGCTGTAACATACAAGATTTGCAAGTATTCAACCCAGTATAATCAAAATGTAATACATTGACTAGTATATACATATATATTACTTATTTCAACCATAACGTATTTCATGATAATATATAAATAATCAATGTGTAATAATCACATAATGTGCATATTTGTGTATTGCCTTTTACGCATAAAAAACAATCACCAATGTTTCCATTATCATTTGTCTCTACGTCAAGTAAACATCAAAACAAAAAATAGAACGCCATAAATAACGTGTGAGTGAGATACTGTGATAATGACGAATACAAATTTTCAGTCAAATAGACAATGCGCATACAACATTTCTGATTACGTGACGTTCGTTGTTCAGCGTTAATAAACCACATTGAAGTGCTTCGGTAAAGGATTTAGCGGAAATTTGACGACACATTAATATCAGAACTGATTAACGTTCACTGAACACAAAGCAGAAAATAGATACAGAACAAGGTTCTTCTAATCTATTTAACATAACTGTGACTATTTTCAGGCAATCCATGAGTCATTTTCTCTTTTGTAAAACGTAGTAAAAATAACTTTAACACAGAACATAAATAGGTACCGAAGTTCAATAATATTATCAATTTATTTTATATTTATAGCTACATATTGTACATTATTATGGATAATAAATATACTTAATATGTTGCACTAAAGAACTGTAGATAAAACAAATCATGTACTTGTCAGAAATTACAATGTAGTAGTAATGGTTACAATAATACATCTATCTAAATTTACTTACTGACATGTTAATAAATTTGTAAACGACTCAGTTCTCAACCTACCGAAATTCTATTATTCTCATAATGTTATGTTTCGACATCATAAAATTCTTCATCTTTGAATTAGGCAAAATATTTTCTCTTAATTTAAAACATTATTATGCAAAGTATTCCGTGAATTTAAAATTAAATTAAATTCAAATATGCATATTTTAGTCCATGCATGAAATTTCTCATTTAAGCTTTTAATTCCAATGATTAATATAAAAATCCTTATTTGCTTAATTTCATTTTAATTCTAAAGTAACAAAATATAATATTTCTCTGTATGTTAATTAAAACTTTTTAAATATATAGTGCAAGTTTCCTGATATTGAACATATCTACTTCTGTATACGTATGTTATTTTATTTGCAAGATGTTAATTAAAATTTGAGTTTTTCTCTAATTAAAATATAGTAATAAATCATATTACCGTGTTTGAAGTAAAATTTGATACTTTTTCAATTTAGAATACCCGTACTGTCAATGAGTCCCGAACTAATCAAGTTCCACTGGATTACGTTGTATAATTTATAATTAATGACAACGCACCTAACACTTAATATATTCTTCAACTATGCATCATTTTCTGTAAATAGGTACATTTTATAGTTGAACAATTTATTCAGCCACATACGTCAAGGAAACTCTCGTGATTATTCGCTCGGCATTGATGCATGTGCAATAAATATACACGTACATATGTTTTACATGTCTCGACAGAAATTACAGATATAAAACAAAATTGTTCCAAGAAAATAAGCTCACATAATAATAGCTGATGCAGGTACATATCACGTTTATGTTTCCTTTCTATTGTGTGAATCAGTCATTTCAACATTATTAAAATATTTGAGTTGTGCAAAAGATTTTTATTTCTGACCGCTGGAGGGATATTGTATTACAGTTAGACATGCAACCGGTATTGTTTCCGCAAAACCGACATTTCTTTCTGACCATTTTTAATCCTCTGTGTATAAGTCGTGACATAAATCATAATTCAAGCAATGCAATTCATGTACACCGATGTTTAATACTAGTTAATAATATCATATTAAATTATATTCACATTATTTTAATATATTCTGTTTTAATCCATACNAAACCTAAATTTAAATAATAATTGAAAATCATTCATTGACTAGTTTTCAAATTAAAATATATATTTATAATTCAAATAAAAACCTACATTCATTTTGCTATTTCATGTTTGCGAACAAACGCAAAGCCCACATTAATTCTATGTTGTATTTAAAACAATATTAGAATGTCAGCAAACAAGTCTGAACTTTTAAATTAAATTCTAACTTTTTTCCAATTACTTATCAATGAAATACCTTTGTTTTCGTCTGAATTGTTTTCAATTTGTTCATGTGTTAATTTTATTTCATTGTGCAAGGAAGCGTATGTTCCACATAAAATAAGTCACCATAGTACAAAACAAAATTAACACGAACATATTTGTATTCAACATTTGTAGAACAAAGATATTTGTATTGTATTTTATGTTTGGATAATGTATAAATGTGGTAGATATTTCTATATAGAGGTAAGCGGATTTTTACAGCATCTTTAAATTTTCCGTTACATGTGTAGAGAGAGCTGAAATTCTTCTACATCCTAGCAAATAGACAAAATCATGTTTACAATGACCCGTACTTTAGTAAATTGACTTTTGCTGAACAGAATTTTTTTTGTATTTTTTCTCCTGCACTTTTAATGAAAGAGTTTTACCTGTTTTTTTATTAGTGATTTTTCATTAACTTTATAGAATAAGCTGTACTGTATAAATGAAACCATATTGAAATGAATTACATATGTATTCACTTTGTCACAATGACAAAAAATATTATTTTGAAAAGGATGGAATTGATATACCTGTAATACCAATCGATTAATTTGAAAATTGCATTTATTATGTAACGGAAATTTAACGTGAATTACGCATTAGCATATATGCCATTAAATTATGGAAATCATTTATATATAATGAAATTTTAATAATCATTTTACGTGACCAAAATCCATGGATTAATATTTTGCAATACAAAAATGTTTAGTCTGTTACTAAATTAACTAATCTGAGTGTAAATATTAAATTAATTCTATAATTACATATAACGTTATGGAGATAAATTCATTTAGTACAGACTTACATTAGAATGGTGCATAGAAACAAAATATATCATTTATTTACAAATGTAATGCAATCCAGGAATATAAACTCCATTATATGATTTTAACATAATTCCACATCATGTTTAAATTTCGTAATGAATGTTGAAACTAAACATTACTGAAATGTGCGATGTCATATTCATATCATCATGAATTTATTATAATTAATGGTAGATTGTACTTTTAAAGAAAAGCATAAAACAAAATACGGAACATACTTTAGCTGGGGGTGAAATCCCTGAGTATAAAACAGTCCTCTTCCGTCGTATAAGTAACTACAATAATTATTTATTAAAAGATCCCGTCGAGCCTCGCGGCCATTAAACTTCTAACGTGTTCGTATATTATCTTCCGTAAAACACCGGCACTATAATTTGAAATTTTCTCAAAAAAAAATTACGCAGAATACGGTTTACCAGTTTACGCAGGTGTTAAATAACGTTTCTTGCTGTTAAAGTGATTACGTCGCTCCATCCATACATGCGAAAAGCTTTTTAGACTGTGACTGAATAATTTATTTCATTTGATACTTCGGGAGACAATGTTTAGCCCTGTCGCTTACGCCTCATGAAACAAAGTTTCTTATATTTTTAGTACTAAAGCAGAATATAATGAGTATACGTATAAATGGCTAATATGGTTTCAAACTTCAGCTATATGAAATATCGTAGTTTATTCCGTATTCATTTTGTACATTGACACATTTTATAAACATTTCTAACATTTAAATATATACACATATGATCGGAAGTGCGTGGTATATTAAATTTCTAGAACATAAGAACAACGTCTTAATTCTTCTTGACAGTGCTTTGTGAGTAGAAGCCATATACTTCAGTGAGTAAAGTAGAGGATCACACGAAAAGAGAAGGAAATCATGGATTGGTTTCTGCCGTTTCTCTTTCTGACTGGAACACTGTGTTCCTTCCGTAATGGTATCCATCTATCTGTCAATGCTTTTAACTGTTCATCCGTTCCGATAGATTTCCAATGGAGTTAAGCAATTAACTGCCATTATCTCGACGAACAATGCCAGAAATCCATGCTTCCGAATATGAACCCACCATCAGTTATATCCGATATTCATTACCAAAACCACACTCTTCAAACAGATCAATATCAAGTATTACTCAAATAAATTAAGGAATACACTGTTTCACTGAAATATTCCTATTGCAAATCAAAGAGACAGATATGAAAAAAATACACATACATATGATGGAGAAAATCGTATGATAATCACACCAGATTGTATTAGTAATTATGTAACCAATATGTATAAATATAAATATGTATATTTTTATTTTAGTAAGTTTGTGTTAATGAATTACTGTGTACAATTTGTGGCAAACTGCACATGGATAGTGCTATAAATTTAGCGTGTAAATTCCAAACTAGTTAATATTATATTAAATACAATCGCTAGTTGCTACAGTGTATTAGAACATTAGTATTCCCCAGACTACAAGTAATGCAAATTTACCATACATACCATAAATTCACATACACTGCTAGTTCACTCCCACACATTCATAATTTACCAACAATTGGTTTGTGTACGAACAACAAATTGGAATATAAATTTAACATATCGGAACACTGGTAATGGTGTATTTTCAGCGATTATTTTATCGGACAATGTGGGCAGTTTATTGATAAACGTGTGATATATTCATAACACGTCCTTCCGTCAGTGACTATTACTTTGTTATTTTTTTTATACTGGAAATTTTCATATTTCTATTTATTAACAAACAATTTTATATATGTATATTGTACAGTAAAACAATATGTCGAAAATTTGTTAGTATACGAGTATTTATAAAAAAGTAAGTAGTATAGAGGAAAACATATTATATCCGAAGCTATTTTATGTGATATTTTATTGCTGAATATAATCGTAGTTTTATTTGCCAATTATGAAAAATGCCGTAGTGCCGGCTGTCGTTCAATTTCACAAGCCGGATGACAAATACGATGATTATGAGAGCTAGTAAGGACAGATGAAGGTTGTACTGCGTATATAATATACGTATACTTGACAAATACATTCCAGCCGTTGTTATCGCACACAAACTATAATTATTGTATTATTCATTTCATTTGCTCTAAGGAAAAACAAATGCACTACATAGATTATGATTTATACACATTTATCAGCGATGATTATTAGCTCTAATACTAGGCAGTTAATTATAAGTCTAGTTACAACTGGTTCGTTAGTCGCATCTTACAAGTGATGTATGGAGTCATACGAATATGTTACTCAAGAAAAAATAACTGAAATGAAGATTTTATGCATATGCCGAACCTTTTATTCGTTATATTGAAATATTTATAACACATTTGAATTACATAGCTACTTATATTACGGAAATAATCTGATACCAATAAAAAAACATATACACTTTTATTAGTCAATGCCAGTTTTCTTCATAAGAATTTTTTATATATGCAGGTATATGTAGAGATGTTTTGAAAGGAATATGGTGAAAGGTGTGGAAGCTTCAGAATTCTTTTACTAGCTTCAGATTAACATAGGTATTGACGGAGACTTGATTAAACGTACTTGTAATGAAATGTAAATGTAATTTACGTAGAATGAAAGTAAAATGAGACGTCGCTCATATAAAAGCTTTAAAGCATACACGCCGAGACATTCGATAAAAACTTCCCTTTAATTGAAATTCATGTAGTCCCCTTTCACAGTATTCTATATAGTACAAAAAATTCAGATATTGAAACATTTGACACTATTATTTGTACTGCTAGTTATTCATTTTCAGTTTCAAGCCAAGTTTATAAATAATCATGGTATGAAGCAGACAACAAAGTATTTTTATTCTTTCACCTTGAACTCACTAAGACTTGAACCAAATCGAAACTGTATGCTGGACATTTTGAATAATCTGTATAATATTTAGAAATACTATTACAGTATAGTGTTGAATAATTAATGTTTTACAATGTTTCTCACTGTAAACTGCAACATTACTCTGAAAATCAGTGTACGCGATTTGATCTGCTCATCAGTCATGGTTTCTTTCATCGACTCCGCCCATCGACAAAGCTACAGTTCTGCCGGAGTAAGTACATAGTAGTTAGTTGGGGGGCAGGAACGCGAGTGCTGATTAAACACAGCTTGTATAACTCGTTCCGTAATCGCCAAATAAACTACACCATTGTGTTTCGTCTTGTGTCGGTAAATGCTCCTATACAGCATACTCGCCTACCGACAGGTCGGACAGATTATCACCCGCGTAAATCTCCTGCTCCTTGAAAGGGGATGACGGGATGATGTTTGACTCGCAATTTAGCACTCATCATTAAAACAATGGTGCCCTCTCTTTTCAAGCACATTATTTAGTTTGTAGAAACGAGTCGCTTTAGAAACTCGCATTTTCGTTACGCATCTGTTTACTCTTCAAAGATCCAGATTCCGTTTAAGACAAAATTTTGTTTACGTGCCCTAACTTTGCCTCGTCAAGTTTGTTTTACCTGTGAGAGAATCTTCTTCTTGATGAAATGAATCTTCTAAACTGTGGGTCTTAAATACAAGTCTGCCCTGTTTATATATGTTGAAAACCTAATGATTTTCGATAAGATAAAGAAATTTTAATCAAAAATACGTATCAGTTCTTATGCTCACCTCTATGTAGATTAAAATACGGTTGTATATTAAAACATGAAATAATGAAACTTTACATTCAAATATTAAACAATTTGTGTTTTTTTCGAATTTTAACAAATTTTATACATATGTACAGCACAAACTACCCAGTCACACTCAATATTATTCAGTATAAATATTCACTTGTTTTTGAAATATTCAAAATGTTTTCAAAACAATTTACAAGATATTTTGCGAGCGAGAAAAACAGTGAATAGTCTAGTTTTTCATTATGCTGAATTTAGATTGTGTTGAAATATACATACTGGAATAGGACCAAATAATAGATATTAGAAATTTGTTGTATGGAATATCAACATTAAAGATGGTTTGAACAAATCTTTTAGAACCAAAATATCCCTGAAGATCAGTATAATACCATTAAATTATTTAGAAACTGAAACATATTTCAAGAGATAGCAATAAAGCTTACATTTGTTTGTTAATTGTCTTGCAGGAACAGATGTAAAGCTTCCAGTAATTAATCTTGAAAAGATCCTAGTACACTTCAGTGTAATAAATTTATAATCACAGCAGACGATGGAGGGAGGATCCGCAACAAACCGCACTGACCTCATCAATAAAGGATAAGGTCGTATCGCTTGATGCCTGAAGCTCTTTCACACTCACGCAAGCACTTGTACATACACAATTGTACTATCCTACCACCAGTTCAGCACATTTCTCGCCCATCAACATTCGTGTCTGACCATACCATTTGAAAAATTCATACACGCACCTGTCAGTATCCTGCACCGAAGCTCCTAGTTCCTTACCATTGCTGCCATTCCAAGAAAAGGAACGTTTTTCACAGCTTGTGAAATATTAATCACCTCACGCGCTTATATAGTGTACGTAAATCGATTTTACTGCACGTACATATTCTTAAGTCTTTGAATACATTACAATAAAGATACGCCAACTCATACCGACAGTGCAATAATATTTATTAGTAAATTGTTATAATAAACATCTACGTTATCCGTATGTGCTGTGAATCAGAGGGTAGTTAACATTCATTTATACGTCATTTTGTGTCCGTTTGATCGGACAAATATCGATAACAAATGAGGTGACGTTTTGCACGACCCGCTAATGTCATGCGATCATAACCCCTGTGAAATGAACATTAGTTGCCAGGGTGGATATTAATAAAGGGCGCGACCGGCTCAATTACGAGCGAAGTGGTGGAAATGAGGAAATCTAGTGTTTACTCATTTTAATGAGCATTCATTTTCAGCCCGAGTTTTTATTTTATCATGCCAAGACAGCTACGACTTTGACATTGTTGCTTGGCACACTTACATTTGGCACCATTGCTACTGCTATCTTTCTCATTATCTTTGTATCACCATGCTCGTCTCTCTCGTCCTCTACTCATTTACGTCAATTAGAACGAGAGGTAAAACGGGACGAAGTTATTATTGTCAGTGCACAGTAATTTTCGTATTTTCCAGCGAAAAGAACTTTTCCTACTGTTTATATATACGTATAACAATAACAATATCACACTATATCCCAGTTGCCCGGAGTAGCACATTCAAGAAATAAATTATTATGATAAAAACCAGTTTCCAGTTGGTTATATTCAGTGTTCGTTATTTAATTATTTATGAAAACTGCATGAAACAATAGGATTAATTATGTTGCCAAAGTTATTTCAAGCATAAGCAAGCTGCACTTTGAAATAAGTAGCTTTACAAACTGCAAACAATAATCTCGTTTAGTTTCAGGATATGTAATGAAATGTTCTCTGATTATTGTACGTTGTTTATTTTTAGTTGTTATCTATACACAAATCCCACGCAAAAACTTGTTTATATGAGTAAAGCTCATTGTCATTAACACAAAAAATATAAATATAGATGTCAATATGATTATAATTTCGCAGAAAAACTAAAAATTACAGCAAATTATATAATATTATCTATATTTACGATTATATCATACAATTGCTTCATAATTTGAACATATATCAAGGTTCTAATAATGTTCTAAATATAAGTAAGTGTGTCTGTACATTTGTTGTTTTATCTGATTATTTTTAAAAATCATTATTTATATTACACCCTTAATATTGTCAACATATATTAACTGTGTGAGATCATGAGTCACGAACTGCGACATACAAGAATATTTATTTACTTACGTTAAACAATATTTACGTTTCCTACAAATTAAAGAGATACTTTCTGTTGTCAAAGATAAATATAGAACTGAAAATAATTATAATCCTGCTGTCTTAGCTTCTTCTTTATTTCTGCAACAAATATCCCACGCAAATCTAATAGAACAGCGATTTCAGCGAAATTCACCACAAACTAAAATTGGGATTTACGCTTACATATATATTATCTAAGTGGAACAAAAGAGAACATTTTCTTTCGAAAATACCTATGTCGGCAATAGTAATAATTTTCCGTCGGAATAACATGGAATTAAATAAACTAGAAGACAGAAGTTATTGATCCATGGACTATACTGTATTATGTCTAACATGAAAGGAGATGAAATGTATTGTGATATCAATTATAACTGCATCATATAAATATAAAATTAACGTGAATATTCTAGAGAGACATTTTAAACACGTGTAAATAGCCTTGAGGAGTTTTTAATTCACCCCGCGAAGATAATAAAGGTAAACATGACGACAGGAAAATGATCTCGAATGCATACAAGCGACATTCATTACACGAGTTCGCTGTAGCAAGCAAATAGAACTTTTAATATCGCGGAACACGCGCTCTTCCTGTCGGCACAACCCACTGCTATCGATTCGCGAAATGTTACTCAAAAGTTACGATATAAACTTTATATTCTATAGTCTGTAAAGTTATAGAAACAAAGTAATTATGTATACAACATGTACGATATGTACTTGTCTAGACTTAACTTCTGTTATAGAAATATTTCGTTGTACGAAATATTGTCGAATCAAATAAATGTCTGACTGTCCGATTTCGAGAGCAGTGAATTGTATTTGTGAAGAAGTTTACAGTTCACTTGACGAAAACAGAGAGACGGAAATTCTAAAATATACCGAGACATTGCAACGAAATCAACGGTAGTGTTTTGTAAAGAATGACAATGCATATACACGGTTCGTTACTCTCACTTCCATATTTAATTTCCTCTATATTTCTCGAATTCTAGCAATATTTTCTGGAAAATATCAAAACTTCTCTCTAAAATTTACATTTCATCATATGAGAAGTGTCGAATAATGAGGCAAAGACATGTGCTATGGGTCAAAGGTAGACAGCACTTTGAATATTCATTTTGAAGTAAAGTAAAAAACCTGACAGCAACATAAAAAGGACCTTAAGAAACCACTTTTTTGTTCAAAAGAAAGAGTAAAAAAGAATGAAATGTGGATCCAGTATATTAGATATTCCCAATATCAAACGAAGTATATTTACATCTTGTAAACTATTTATTATTATAGAGTGCGTTTCTGCTGATGAAATAATAATCACTACAGCTTGTGCAAATAAACACTTACTTCATTACAACACTTGCTTGTTGCATAATATCAAATATATTTATTTATTTAATAAACCATAAAATAGTTTCAATCTTTGTGTGTTGAAATAAATGCATTATACTCGGGAGTATTTAGCATGTTGATATTAATTAATTAATTACACAAAACCAATAAACAGAGAGGATTATAATTAGTTAGATTTATATGCTGTATTGTGGGGAAGAAAAACAGAATAATCTTTTTCTATTAGAAGTGAAGTCTGGTTTTCTATACTGCTGATCCTGAGTTCAGACAAGCCATGATGTTAACTAATTAGTGAGCTTTAAATGACAAATTTACAATGTAGCAAGTCGCAATAAAAGAGCAACTGATCTACAAAGCACTGTGGTAACTTTTACGTCGAAACAAATAAATAATTCTGACATTTTAACATTTCCGTAATGGAAAATCGGACTTGAATACGAAGTCTCGTGTATACTGTGTAGAATAATTAATTAGCTAACGAATAATTAATGCTAAATTCAAGTACTTTGTGTCGACGGACTACAGCAAAAATGTTTAATCAAATATTTAAGAAAAGAAAATTGAGATCCGTCATATACATACAATGAGAAAAAGAATGAAACTTTTGGGAATTATTTCATTAAAATAGGAATTTGTCATGGTGTTGCTAATTTCGCAAATAAATGAGAGAAATTATAAGTGAATCGTATTACCTCAATCAGTTTGTAGCGGAAACTATATAAGCTTGGATGGTGAATATTTTCAGTACCTACAGTGAGAGAGAATATCTTGTGAACTGTGCAATACCTACTCGGCTTGAACGCTTGTGAAATTTATTAGGTGACTGTGTAGCCATTAAAGAAGTTAAATAACTTACTTGGTCTCGCTTGTATTTCGTTCTGCTCCCGGTTTTTATTGGGAGGTTGTGCTCGGCGACGGCGAAAAGCGATAAACGAAATTACACTTTTACAAGAAAAGTAAAACACCCTTAATGGCATAATGAAAAGAAGAAAACAAAAAAGTTTTCAACGCGAAATTTGTAATGTAAATTTTTAGTTGTGATGAATTTTACATAGATTACAAGTTACAGTCTGCACAAAAGCATGCTATTTGTAAACGTTCTATACCTAATATAGAATAATAGAAAAGTTATTATAGTGAAGCATATTTGCATAAGTTCTTAATAAATAGAAGAATATTTATAGAGTACTTTCTATGTACTAGATGCTCGTTGTGTAAATACAGCTTCACGTTTCAGCTACGGAACCTTTCAGTAAATGGATGCATTAATTAATAGTAGCAAACTCCCCCGCGTCATTAACGATGCAGCTACTTATCACTTGTAGTGAAATAGCACAGAACATCAGTTTCAACTTCCCACCTGCAATTCCCCCCAGGATAAAGCGGATCTGTACATGTTCACTATGTCGAAATACAACAGATTTTAGGCATATACAATTACATTAGACTAAATACTGTAACTAGATAAAGTACTCGTATTGGAATATTTACCGCCGTACAAATAATGTTGCTCAGAAATTACATCACAAGCGGATTTTAATTTTGGTACTTTTCAAATTCTACGGAATACACTTCAGTTTGAAAATTACACCAAAACAAACAGCTGTTTAATTACAAATAACAAAAATTCCAAATATAGCGTACTCTTTTGCATGTTTTCTGATCTATCTAGTTTATGGTAAAAGCATAACACAAGGAATGCTTTTAGAAAAACACTGCAGTTGGTAGCCAAAATAAACATGTAAACAGGAATTAACATTCTGACAAGAACGAAAATTTACAAGAAATAAAGTTCCATTAACTGCATATACATGTATAGTTGTTTACAAAATACTTTATGTTAATTATGAGATTATTTAAAAACATACGTAGCTATAGAAAAAAAAATTTGTAATCGTTGACAAGCGTAATGTTATATTGTAACGAAGTGTAAACGTGTCAAGACTGTCTTGTACAAATTCAGATTAATGAAACGAGACCAGCCCTGATGGCACATTATAATTAAATACCTTTCTTACAGGTAGATACAAGAATGTTGTCTACTGTCAATTTAATTAAATTCCTATTTATTTTATTCAATTTTCCAATCCAACCCAGGATGTTCTTAATTTAAAAAGCATATGAACAACGCGTAATATACTCACAATTCTTTGAGACTTTGACAAACTCCTGACATAAAGACATTCTACACGAATATGTGAGTAAGTTGGTTGAAATCCTGTTTGGCAGTGCAATTCTTTTATACTGGGGCAAAGCTTTCTCGCGTCGTTTATATCCATATACTCGTGCCATGTGCTCATGCATGACTTCAAATTCTTTATTCTGATATACGATGACGGTGAAATGTGGAACCAGATTCTAGTTTTATTACATAGGTACTCCGCTTGCATGAATAATAAACTAAGCGTAAGAAGACACTGATATGCACAAAATACTATTCTATACATTCTACACATTACTACACACGTCAATATACAATGTATGTATATTATTGCAAGGTAAAACATTGAATAATATATAGCTTCAAGCAATTTGTCAAAATGGCAAACTGACAAAGCGAGTGCAACAAAAATCAATTTAACGCTCTCCAATAAATCCGATTAATTACAATTTTCACATATACATATACCATTCGCCATGATTGGGGGAAGGGAGTATTTAATCTAAAATTCTATTTAGCGCGCAATAGTAAATCCGCTTAATAGATACTAATCTGTCAACGATCCTTTCGCAACTTGGTCAAAGATCCAGTTAGGTTAGGTTAAATATTTATGTTTAGATGAAATTAATTCACGTCTAGTCCTAAAATAACAAACAGTGAAACAGCAACAGTAGCATCGTCGTCGTCTGTCACATAATCACGTGCTATTACGTCTATGAGTCGCGTACATACTCGTATATATAGATAGATATACATGGAACCTGTGCATTGCTTACGACCGAGATCTGCGATTAAGTGAACGTTGCCGCTGTCGCTGGCATCGCCGCGAGAGTGGCAGCGGCGTTTCCGAGCAGGACACCGATTTTCCATTACATCTCAATCATTTCTCTAGTGCTCTTCTCGTATAGCATCGTATCTCTTTATCTTTCACCGTCCTCTGTCTGTACACTTCCCAACTCCCTGTGACATAGCACACGACGAGACCACGATACCAGGACGAGCAAGAGAACACTTTCGCATGAGATATATTCACTTGCACTCACCTTTTTTATTTAATTTTGTCTTACTACCTTCCTGCTCAGTCGTAGGTTATAAATATAAATGAGAAGTTTTTCCTGTGACGACATCAACACGGTTTTTAGCCCAAAGAGCCTCAGTGCTTTTATTTCTGATTATATTTTCTCTAGCATTCTTTTGCAACTAACTGTGCGTTACCTAACTGCCATATCTTTATAGTTGTTATTGAATTAACACATTGCAACAGTTCTTATATGTATATCTTGAAAACAAAGTAAATGCAGGTTTTTACCTTTACCGAAAAACCGAAAACTATAAACTTTTATAATTATAAAAATTGTTTGTATAGGATATTATGTACTAACATACATAAGATTTTCAAAATTTTTATATTTCATATAGAAAAAGCTACACAATGTTTGCATATGTTTACAATGATCTGCAATCCCACCGTGTTGTGACGTATCAAAACCACGTTAGCATAATGTAATACGTGGTAATACACTAGAGGCGCTGCAGGCATAAATTAGTTACAGCCATGTTACTTTACTTGTCAGATTGATAGTATACTCTAGTTTCATATTGTTTGAACTGACAGTTTGACAACTGCATGCTTTAAAACAACGTCACTGATCACTGTCGGACTCAAGTGATTGTAGCTAGTTAAAATACATTACGATAGTTTTAGATGCAAGAAGAAAAATAACATATAAAATACAAATTAAATGAGAATTGAAGTCATGTATGTATTTTACACTTGGGACAATCTTTTTGTTGAAAGGTCTTTTTCATGTTTTAAAACTTGTGACAAAATCGTTTAATTCTCTTTGTTTACATACAAAGAACTATATGTGTGATAAAAGATCACATGCCGTATAAATTAAAACTAAACGATGTTCCATTTGAATTGTTTTGAAAACTTCCTAGTTAATGTTATTTTATTTTCAAATTGAATTGCGTTTCAGCTTTGTGTTTGCTTGTCTTTTCTCTCATTTTTAATAAACAATATCCTAGCTCCAAGCTCTGTTCCGAGTAGAAGTCATTCCTTTTTTTGTCAGCAGGTAAATCAGGTGTAGAATATACATATCCATACGTTTACATGTTCCGACCTATATTCTCTTTTTGACAGTGAAATGTGTATGAATTGGAATATTTTCATGGTAGCACAAGCACAAAGGCATGTTGTAAAACTAATGTAAATTGTGTTGTGATGCCAGACGCAATGATTTGTTTTGTGTAAAAAAATTACCTGAGCTCTGTTCTCATATTCATTCGATTTATATTCATATCACGGTCAATTTGAATATTGATTATTGTGATTATTTACTATGTATTAATATGTTAACTATGACCTAGGTTACATGGCTGTATTACGTTATCATAAATATAATATAATTATATAACTTTATCTCGTTAACGAAGATACAAGTATATACACTAGTCTTGCCGGCAGATAAGTTCATCATTATATAATATATCCGTGTATAATTCTGCAGTACTGCACACAGGAAAATCTCCAATGAAGCAAGAGTGAAAAACAGAAATATTTCAATGTGAAAGAAAGCAAATATATGAGTACGCGTTGGCCGTAGCAGTTAATTGGCAAGCAAAATACCGATCCAAGCCGACGATATTTTCCACCTTTCCGTCGCTATTTTTAAAAAGTTGTACGTGTTTCGAGTATAATTGAATTTCACTGCCAACACAATGGTTCGCATACATGCATCAAAACATAAAAGCACGTTCAAAAAAATATCACTCCTCATATTCGTCAATTACATCAATCAAATAACAAACGAAAGCCTAAAAACAATTGAATTACCATTGCGTACGGTGAAACAAAATCGATGACATTCTGTTTGTGCACGTTTTTAATTCATTGACAGGAAATGTAAATTGATTATATTTTTTATATAACATTGTACGAAATATATTTTTGTGTAGGTACTAAAAATATCAAGACGCATAGTAAAGTTTCTTCGTAACATTGCTGATTGTATTATAAATTATACGTATGTTATCGCACATCTAGCTAACAATGTCAAATATGAACGTATCATTAGTTCATTTAATTACATTAGCTACTTATTGTATACAGAAGTGTCAAGGTTATTAGGGGTTTCTATATTTATTTAGAAACATGCTTCTACGTCATTTTCTTTCATGTCACCTACTACAAAATCTAATTTATGCCACTATTACATTTTATAACAGCCATTACTATGCAAGATCATGAAAACATTTCATTGCTTTTTAATTCATACGTTTAGTAGTGTTTTATACGAAGTCTTAAGATCCGCGACTATTTAATATAGTCTTAGTTATGTTCCAATAAATTTATCATCCATTAATTAATTACTGAATAAAATGAATCATTAAATACGAGCTGAGCACATCCTTGGAAAAACAACAACATATGGATATTTGATCTGGTGTGTTCTGTTACAAATTATACAGGCTACATTCATAGTATACAGTTATATTCATATAATGATGATCTGTAATATTCTCGATGCAAAAAAAACCTACGTCATAGCCCCATGTAGTACTGTACTGTATCTATCGATGTAACAGGTTTTTGCCTGGTGGCTATTATAAAGGAATGTGGAGATCCGACGATTCGAAAAAAAAAGAGAAGAAACAGAAGTATGGTCTAAAAATTTACATTGAAAGAAAACAAACATTATATTTTATCACCGAATGACTTGAAATAAATGGTTAAATATTAATATCAAAGACATTCGTTTCACATACTGAAACATATGATGCTTATAATACGTTTGCAGACACACTGGTATTTAATGTTAATTATAGTCTCACTGAAAACAGTGATTAACTTACAAGGTCTAGGTTGCATTCCATTCACTTATTTCAATACCAAATATACAGTTCTATCAATGCGCTGATATTTGTTAGTTAAATGCAATAATATTATCATATCAAGTTTTTTATATAATACAGGAAAAAGTATGAAATATTTGATGTGAAACATCTGAATACGGATCTGTTCATAGTAGCATCTTGCTTGCGAGATATCCTCCTCTCAGAGCCATTCGTCTTTCTTACTTGATGTTACATGATGAGACAGATGTACTTCACCTCTTCACTCTCAAGAGGGTCTGAAGCTCTCACCATCTTTTACACACAAACGAATTCCCAGTCCCTCTCACACGCTTGCACTATTAATTTTGCGGCATAATTTACCCAAAGGTGACATCATAAAGTCTGCTCGGAGACTTCATATAAAATTCATTCAATTCTTGTATGACCAGTTACTTCAGGAAAGAAAAAACTAGTCATTTCGATTAGTTTTTATGTTGTTCCAAGCCGAGACTATAAATTATAGAAAATAACCTACAGCTAGGAAGGCCGCGGCCGCAATGCTACACTATTTAAAATTCTTTATAAAACAAATATTTTTAACTTGTTATATTTTTTTACAATTTTCGAATGTAAATATTTGGTTTAAATTATAATTTTTAATACAAGTATTTTTAAATCAATGGTAAATAATAATCAAAATTTTAATTAACACAATCAAATTGTTATCGCATTTCTATGTTTTGTATATTGTAATACGGAAATTTCAAAGTAAATATACAAATGACGTAAATCTCTATAAAATTGACAATAAATTTCATGGAAATAGTGATAAAACTCTCGTATAATGTGTCCCGGATCGGATTTGTTCGAAAAACATTCAGATCTGATTTGAATACGTTGTTGGAGTTTACTGTTGAAGTGTTCAGATAGACTGAGTTCTGGAAATGATAGTTTATCATTGGAAGTTCATTTAGGTAATTTTCTGAACGGCTTTCAGTAATTCATGCAAACATTCACATGATAAAGAGTAAAAGCAAACAGAGCCTCTGGTACTGTGCGTATTGATGAGTTGTACGTTGATGATAATGGCGACGATTAGGGTGCAGTGAGTCGTAACTCATCACGTAATGGCGATATTCACAGTGTCACCTCTACTATATAAATCGTACTGTTGGTCAGCAGCATTACCTCTCTAAATCAATCTGTCAGCTGTCATCGATTCGATCTGTACGCACTGCACCTGACACGGATCCTTCTACCTCTACATACCAGCCCTGTGCGTGCATGTTATCCCTGAATATGTCAGCATGCCTTCAGCCTTTCAGAAGTTAAAGCGATGTTGACGCCAGAATTACTGCCGGTGGCTGCATACCGAAGCTCTCCTGATGCTACTTCTACTACTGCTGCCTATCCCTGCTTTTCTACGCCAGAACCATTTGTCCATCACAGGTCAGGTAAACAGCTCCCTCTTGTGTCACCACATTTAACGCACAATTGCTCAACCAGACACTTGTCACCAGTAACATCTCTAACTGGACAATTTCACCATAGTTCTTTTATTTCTCACAAGAGCAAAATTACAATTATTATATTATATCTGGAAATTGTATTTTTTCAAGCATCCTACACTGGTATTAGAATATTTTAATTCCAATATATTATTTTTT